>JAPYZE010005621.1:0-12731 GCA_030522805.1 Leptomastidea abnormis | reverse complement strand
TAGCTCTCTCTCTCTCTCTCTCTCTCTCTCTCTCTCATTTGGCATACGTACCTATATACTTATACTTCCGCGCTCTCACGCACAAGAGAAACATTCAGATGGGACGCACTCGCGTACTATGCATACTCTATCTCCCCTTCCCTTCTTTTTCCTCCTGCTTTAGCCTATATGTCCCAGTAATAATGAGCACGCAGATTATGCGCCCTGATCGGCACACACTGCTCGATGCTTATAGCCCCGGGAAAGAAAAAAAAAAATGTAGCGAAGAGATGAACAGATGAGGTTGTAAGAGAAAAACAGTGTGAAGTGTGATGCTGATGATAGTTTGGATTCTTGCTTTTGAAAATAAAAAAATTAATAAGTAAACATTGTAAAAATAATGATAAACAGTCAAGATACGATTAATTTTTAAAAATTAAGAAAAAAGTAAAGTATAATAGTATCCCTGATCTCTAAAGTTGAGAGAAGAACATAAGCTTGATTTTAGCGAGCTTAAATATATGTAGATGAGGTGTGAAAAAGAAAATGGATAGGAATGATAAGGGTGGATTGAGAAATTTATCGGGAGCAGAGTTTAAAAAAAAAAATAATAAAGCAAGAAGAATAAGAAGAAAGAAGAAGAAAAAGAACAAAAAAAAAGAAAAGGGGAAAACAATGTGAGCAATTTGTAGCGGGAAAAGAAAGAGAGAGAAAAGAGTGACTATGCCACCACCACAGAGAGCAAGAGAAAGCAGGAAAGGAGAGAAAGAAAGAGAGAAGAGAGGGAGTTATTATAAAGAAAAGGAGACAGAAAACGTAAGCGGATGAATACAAACGAGTGTATATATATATATAGTATAGAGGCATAGCATAGGCAGGGGTTGCGTGTCTGGCGTGTCTGCTATACATACTACTCCTGCTGCTGCTACTGCTGTGATCGTCAGCAGTCACATGCTGCTATACGCTGTTACTGCTACTACTATATTGTGAGGGTAGGGAGAAACCGACTTATATTTTAATCGCCGCCTATCAATACGAGCAGCGCACTGCCACACGTATTGTGACAACTGATTCACATTGTTTTTTTCCCTACTTCGTTTGTCTCTCGTGCGGCTATATATTATATTCTTCTACATGTACTGGAAGATTCAATGTGTGTAATACTTAAATTTTCTATGAAAAATTTTAATTATTGCAACGAATATCATTAAATTTCAACTCTTATTAAAATATATGAAAAAATATATAAATAATTTTATAAATCATAACATTGCATATGAAAGAAAAGAAAAATTATATTTTTCTTAACAATCGTATTTATATATAAATTGAATAAAAGTTCTCATGATATATTGTGCTTGGAGAATTTAATTGAAAATAATCGTCACAACAGTTCTATAATACGTTATTCTCTAATTGTATATATAAACCTATAATAACTCAAGAAATTACAAAGTATGTGGTTGAGAAGAAAAAGCAGGAATAAAAAAGGTGCGACAATTACAAGTCGGTATAAAATAAGTGGAAGAGAGCAGACAATCGATTATAAATAAAGAGATAGATATATACGTATATAATATGCAGACAATACCACAACGACGCGTAGCGCAGGATGACGCGCTCTGACTGTGCAACGTATATGGAAAGACGAATGAAATTACATGGAAGGACGAGTGAAGTTATGGTAGCATAACTCGAATAAGAGATATAGTCGAGATATATGGAGTGCGAGAAAGAGGAAGAGCAGATGGGGTGGGGGGGGGGAGGACCAAGCGTGAACTGAATGCTCACCAATTAGAGATCGAAGGATTCTGCGGTGGAAACGTTAGCGCACGCGAAACTCCTTCTGAGATTCCTAGAGGATTTCTCTCGCAGTTATATAGGATGTGAGAGAGAAGAGAAGAGCAGAGAGAGAGAGCGAGTGCATTTGTCCGGTGTGTGTCTCGTGCTTGTGGCCTTCATCCTTCTCGCGCTTCCATACTCGCTCTTGTGGCGTTTACGACTGTCGAGTTTTGGCTTACTACTACAACTACTACTGCTGCTGCTGCTGTTACTCTTGCGCTCTAAGCTAGCACATACCCCTTACCACCAGCTTTCGATTCAGCTAAAACCGTAGCGCGTCAACGATCGAACGAAAGCTTGTGGCGAAGGATGGGCAAGGGAGGAACATCTTCCTTCCGTGTGTCTGCATTCACGATCAGAACTGCTTCGAATAGCCAACACTTGATTCTATTTCGGTATTCCTCCTCCACATACCCTTTCCATATACTTCCTGGCATGTAGTGAGTGTGTGCCACTCATTTTTCACCTTCGGTCGTTGACGTTACTGTATAATCAATGGTAAGAGCTTTTGTTTTGATATTATTTATATTTTACCGTTTCATTGATAATTTATTACATTGAAAAAATCTTGAACTTAATACTTTTTTTAGAATGAAGTGTACTTGCAAAAATTTACAGCTTTATCAATAAGTAGGTATTTGATTAATTATAAACTTTGAAGAAAAAAATCTGGAAACAGTAAGCGTATGAAACACCTCATAGCCTCTTGACCGAAGCAAAAGAAAACAACCATAGAAATGGAATAGAAGAGAAAAGCAGATCATATACCAACACAGCAGTATTCGTATAATATTCGCGATCCCACGACTAAGCTATTTTTATCAGGCATCGTAAATCTCCCAGAAATTATAGGAAAGGGTAGAACAAAAAAAAAAACGTTACTTAAAAAAAAAAAAACGTAAAAGCTACCACAGAGTACTCGTACGCTGCCACCACCACGATTTTTTTTTCCCAGCAACATGCAAACGCCTGTGCGTTATACTTTTCTGGACGTGCGCGCATAAAAATCCTCGGATTTTTCCTCACACCATCAGCCTTTTTAGCATTATGTGCCTCCTCTCTATCTCTCTTCCAGTTCGGTAAGGTATATATATATAGAGAGAGAGGGACCATTCGCATGCCTTGTCATGGTTATTGAGACTTTTTTTTTGTTACGCATTATAAATTTTCTGCTTCGGACAGCAGAGAGTGTGGCATTTGGAAAACGTAAACCGTATAATGTGACCTCACCGATCGCATGAAAGGGGGGTATTAGCACGTGAGCTTGCACTTGGACGTCCAACAACGTCGTGCTTTCAAGGATTCGCTCGTGGGATTGTATGCACTTTCTCTGATGGATAAATTATTTAGAAGCTAATGTTGTTTGAATATGTGGTGTATAGAAAGCTGATAACTATTCTGCATCATTAATTATCAACTGTTATATATGTATTTTAGAAAAAGTTTATTAGTTAAAGTTGAATATGAATTTTTTTTTACCGATTATAAATTTTAATTATCAAATTTTTTTATTAACTAGCTAAAAAAAATTATTTTTCATAATTTATGCGAAAATATAAAACAAGTCATAAAGAAATGTTTTAATTTTGAATCCTAAATTTTCAAGTATGCAGTGAAAGAGCAAAGAAGACTTACGTTAATCAGCACGTAATACACATTCGGCCGGCCAACAACGTGAATGTACCCCATTCGAGAGAAGCCAACCCCCAACGCATATCCATTAAGGGGAAGGTTGCAAGCGTAAGTTCTCACAGTCGTGAACGAACGAGGTTCTCCCACCGGCTTCGCGATCAGATCCAAAATCTTCCGTGCGTTTGCTTTCGCACAAGTACACATACATACACATACGTAGAGTAGACGCGCTCGTGCGAGGGGACGAACAAACACCGAGCTACATATACGAGCACGCACGATATATGCGCCAACTCTCCATGGGTGGGAGTAGCTAGGGAAGAAAGGGGTGACTCTCTGTCTCTCGGTTCTGATTGAAGTCAATAGTTTTCCCGACGTCT
Source organism: Leptomastidea abnormis (assembly GCA_030522805.1). Lineage (NCBI taxonomy): Eukaryota > Metazoa > Arthropoda > Insecta > Hymenoptera > Encyrtidae > Leptomastidea > Leptomastidea abnormis. The sequence continues at coordinate 8,898 of JAPYZE010005621.1, read as the reverse complement.
TTCCCGCCGTCTGGACGCCCCCCCCCCTTCCCCCCCCCCCCCCCCCCCCCCCCCCAAGTGCATTCGCGCATGTATATGTCCTTCACCCCACTTTTCTCCTACACCCTGTGCATCTGCATTAATAATATATACGCGAAAATCTGATTATTTTTCTGCCAGTAGCCGGTTTTAATTTCGTCGAACTCTCTCCCTCTCTCTCTTTCTGCTACCTACCTACCATTCGCTTTCAACGAGTATATGCATGCATATACGAACGCGAGACCTGGGATTTCGTCGCGAGAACGAGACGCGTTTTTATTTTGCTTTCAATATATGCTTTGCACAATGCACCTGTCCGTACCCGATTAGTCCGCGTCTGTCTGCACGAATTTTTTTTTTTTTCATTTTTTTCCTACTCCACTTCCTCTCAAACCTCATATCCACGACGATTTTGCACTACTACATTGCAGTATCTCTGCTGCAAATTTTAATTTTATTTCCCCCTGAAATCTCAAAGTACCTCTGACGTGACTTTTTATTAGTTATTATCCCAAAGAACCGTTTGATATGTGTATCAACGTTATTATTGGAATTACATTATATTATGTAATTTATTTTTATATTTTTATAATTTGTTATCATTTTTTTTTTTTTTTGCTGCATATACTTGAAAAATTGCAATCCAATGGCATATCATAAAAAAGTAATGAAACATAATATACGTAAATATCGACAAATTTTAAAAATACATATTGAACAGTTAATAATGTAGAAATATCAGAATATTTAATCAAACATTATAAGTAAAAGCTTAAAAAAATAATTGAAGATATTTAAAATAAGTAAGTGAGTGTATTTACTTTTTATGTTTTTTGGAGATCTTTTGCTCGTCAAGTCAATTTCAATTTTTAGATTTCATAATTTTAAACTGATTTCAAAATAATTTGTCACATAAATATAATCAGTATCTCAATATCTAATAAGGTAGAAAGAAAAAAAATTATCGATCATTAAACCAAATAATTTAATCAGTATGAAAACATCTGAATTAAAACGATCTCTAGATCGTGAAGCAATCATCCTTAAAAAGATCCCAGTATAGTTCTCATACTCATACCATCAGTAGTTGGACGATTTATAATCTCCTTTCTCACATTCCGAATCCACACATTTTTATAATTTGCATTCATATTTTGCGGCTCGTCAGCAGCAGCACCGCTTGGTTTGTTTCATAATAAATGCATTTTTCATCACGACAATAAATTTAAAAAAGGGCCAAGAGAGACACAAGGGTAGAAAGCATTATACACATACACACACAAGCATGCACACACAGAAATACAAAAATTTCGCATATAATTTCGCGCATACAGGGAACAATAAGCTGCGGGGGTAACGCAGCATATACGAAAAGCCAGTTAGTCAAAAAAAAAAAAGAGAGCAAAAAACCAATGAGAGAAACGATGCGAGAAAGCCGGGGTTGTAAAGGAATGCAATAATTTCGTTTTAGCCTGATGCTTGGACGAAGAGAGATAGAAAGAAGGGTTACGGTAAAAATGTGCGAGCAAAAATCTGATCTAGAGTCGGTGAGAGCATATAGCACGACATATACCGCCACACACGCGTGTGTGTGTGTGTGTGTGTGTGCGTCATCCGCTCGCTTTCCTCCCTTGTTTATCTCGTCGCGCGTGAGCTTGCGAATGGTCAGCAAGTACATTTCTCTTTCTCCTCCCCCCCCCTCCCGGACCCTCGACTCTCATTCCGACAAGGTGAAAACGACGAAAAGAGATAGAGAGAGAAAGTGAGAAGGGGTAGAGAAGTGAGCGAGATCCGAGAAAAGAGAATAGGGGTGAAGAGAAAGCGCGGGAAAAGGGCTGGAAAAGGGAGAGGATTCTGGCACCCCGAAGCCGCACTAGTATACCGGAGTCTTTCTCTCTCTTCCTCCCTCAGAGCTTGCAGTAGCTGGGAGACGAGATGGGATACGGAGAGGGAAAAAAAGAAAGAGCTAACCGTTGCTCGAGTAATTATTACGGATTTTCCGGATCTAATTCTCCGGACGACGGTAACACGACACAATTCACTCACGCAGATTGCGCTCGAGAGGATGTAAATTCCTGTCAGTCGGCCGGCGCTACTGCTGCTGCTCGGACGCTCCATTTTACCACTTCTTTTTTCCCTCTTTTTCGATAGCCTCCCCCCACCTCCTTTCTTTCTCTCTTTTTCTCCTCTATACCTTCTTCTCCATCTCCATCTCTCGTTTCCATCCTCTTATTCACTCTGTCTATCTGCTTTCCTCCCATCCTCCTATTTACCCACCTTCCCTCAGCGGCACGTCTAACCGAAGAGAGAAGAGCACCAGCGACACGGAGGTCGACGCCGATTATTCCGTTCGTCCACTTCTCTTTTCCACCTGTGCCCAGCCTCTCTCTCTCTCTCTTTCTCTCTTACTCTCTCGCTTACTTCTTTTCTTTTTTATCTAGCTTTTTAAACTGAGCAGTCAACTCTTTTTACCCAGTCTCGCTCTTCCTGCATCCATCTACTCTGCTGCTATATATACTCTCCCACGCTGATTCACCGCTGTTATACTCCTTTTTACACGCGCTTGCATATTTTGCCCGCTCACGTAATTTTCCTTCATTACATGTTTTTCCCCTTATTTCTAAACCAATAATATTATTCATCGTAATTATAATTCAACATTATTTGTTAAGTAATTATTTATTCATGTTTTGCTGTTATTTGAATTCAACTCAGGAATAATATAATTGTTGGAAAACAAATTTTGAAAAATACGTAACATCAACAATTTTAATTGTATGTAATGCTTACATATTTTCAAATTGCATGAAAATTAAAAAAAAAAAATAAATCTTTCTTAAACATCTGTTTCTTTACGAATGAGAAAAAAAAATGAAAATAATAATAATAATAGTACTCCTGGCTCACGTAAAATATCAGACAATCTATTCATCAATCTTGACGCACACACGAAATACAGTCGTATTGCCGAATCGGTATAGCCCCGTATATAGAGCTTCGCAAGTTCGTTCACCTACACAAATATACATTTATACGTCCCTCATTGTTCACAATAATCGTCATTATCATTATCAACTACTACTATTATTATTATTATTATTTTTTATTCCCCTCCAGCATGTAATGATCATTATTTTAATTGCACATTTTTTTTTATATCTCACATTGTACATCTCTTACATGCTGGCCTCATTATGCGCATTTTGCCACGCGGCAATGGTACTGATGGTGTTGGTGGTGGTACTAGTGGTCTAAGTCGTTAATCGACGTCGCGGACAGTCTTGCAGAATATCGCGCGCACATGTAAAATTGCGTGTGGCGCCGAGCAAATGAGACTTACGAATGAAGGGAAGTAGTGGTGGTGGGGAAGGGAGCGCCGTTCGTTCAATGAGTATAATGATTGTTTTCTACGAGATAATAAGGGCGACAAACGATAGCCATCGCTTAATATCTACGTGTGTATGTATATTTGTATTGCTGCTGCTGTTCGCTCACTCGCGGTGACAAATAATAAAAGATTCAGGTCAATGGTAGTGTAATGAGGTACGTACATATTATATACTCATACATATAGACGATGATCAAGGATGCCCCGGATATATTATATGCCCCTCTCTCTCTCTCTCTCTTCCCCATGAGTAGTCTGCGTTTCATTTCGCTGATGCTACTGCTATACTGACGCCCGAGAGCAAATTACGGCCTCCGGCACTGGGAAAGGACACTCACTCTTTTTTTTCGTATGCTGAATATATATATATATATATATATATATATATATATATTTAAAAAAAAGACTTTTGTTCGGCCGCGCCTATTGTGTTTTATCGCGTAATTTAAAATCGCGGAAAAAAAAGCGAGCAATAACTTTTATACAATTTGTCATTCTGTAATACATTATGTGCTTCTCTTTCCCCCCCCCCCTCTCTCTCTTTCTCCTGTCTTTTTTTTTCCTCTCCTCGTCGCTGTATAACAAAAATGCGTAATTGAACGAATTTCCAGGCATTTTTTTTTTCAACCGTTGAGCTTCACAGTCCATGGCGATAGAAAACGGAAAAAATATCCACAAAAAAAAAGAGCGCAAAAAAAAAAGAAATATAACTGATTATGGAATTATATTTACGAATTAAGCATAATACTTTCGTGAAATTACTGCTTTTATGAGCTTTTTCGCGATCATAAAATTTATACGAAATTGCATTTATTATATACTGAATCTGATTATTACCGAGTAAATTAGTTTGAATATATATACCTCTACCTACGTACAAAAAAAAAATGAAAAAAAAAAAATAAAAGAAACATAATAAAACTGCTTGTCAAGTGGAATAACGTTGAAAATCGACCGATTCATTATAAGTAAGACAAAACAATTGTAAATTAAACTTTACTGGGCTGTTATAATTATATGGTGAAAAAAAAAAATTGATACGGTCGACGCCTAGTAAGTTATACAATTCCGGCAAAAGGTTCTTCAGCAAGTTTGCAGACTTTCTTTCTTTTACTCCCTTAATATATATACACACATACATACACACACACGCGTGCACGTAGCTTTTTCAGTAGCTTATACGCGCAAATGTTCATATATATAATAAGCGCTCCAGTCTCGCACCGAACTTTCCTGCGCGAGCGCGGGCGGGCGCGCGTCATTTTCTCGCCAATCGTGCACACTTGCTGCGCGACAGTCTCTTTCTCTTTCTCTCTTCGCTTTAGCGAGTAAACTTTTGACCTTAGCCGAGGAAACTTCGAGCTTGAGGTAAAACAGCCAGCAGGCAAGTGCTACTTAAACAACTAGTAATAATAAATTCATTTAGAGAGAAAGAGAAAGAGAGAAAGAGAGAGAGACAGTATTTTTATTTGACTTCGTGTCATTTTGATAAGTAAGTTTTACTTATAAACGCAATCATTTCTAGCTAAACATTCATGTAATTACTCTAATTTTACAACTCTCTATATAATTTATACTTTATATTCGTTTTTTTTCTCTTTCTTTTTGAAAATCTTTCTTTTTTTTTTTAATTACTTATTACGAAAGTTCGACTTTCTTTTAAGTTTCTACGAATTGTTATATGTGACTTTAAATAATAAGTATAATGAAATAGTGTTATTATTAAACATACATAATTTAAATACTTTACTCATAAATTCAAGCTCGTGTACACTTAATAATTTGTGCTTTTGGAAACCTACCTGTAACAAAAAAATAGAAAATCATTTATTAAAACAAATTATTCATAAAAAATATTTTTTTATATATCTTAAATAGCAACTAAATAATTAAAATATCAAAAAAAAAATAAAGATATAAAAAGATGATATATGCAGAGCAATCATAATTCAAGCTTAACATTATAACATTTATCAAACATATATACATATACCTATACATACTAAAGCGTACGATATCATTCCCATATTCTAATGTTTTCCAACATCACCAATAAAATGATATGTGTGTACATATCAGAGAGTATGTATATGTGGTGTAGTGAATGCTGGGGGGAAATTTAGTCGAACGGCACGTACCGTGTGAGGCATAAAACGATGCTTGACTCGTCGCTTCCTCTCTTCCCTTCTCTATCTCTATCCAACCCCTATGAAATTCCAAAAGCCATCAAAATAGAAATAGCAAATCCAGCCCTTCCAATTTCCAGCATAATATTGTGATTACGATACAAACTCTCTCTCTCTCTCTCTCTCTCGCGGTCGCGCATGAACGGGTATATACGCGTATGGTCGAGGGTGGCCAGCAATGCTTTCCCTCATCCCCCCATACTTTCCATTCGCATCGCTCACATATACGCGCAATGTGGAGACGCGCGTATAAGCTACTATACTCCGATCGACCGTCCGTCCGTCCGTCCTGCGATTGCATAACCCCTTTTCTCGCGCGTCTATCGCCCTTTTCACGCTACTCTCCTTCTACTTATTCTCTGCTGCTTCTGTTGCTACTATCCCCTATACATTTATTCCCGCATAAGTAAGCGCGTATATAGTCCGAGAGAAGGAACATGCCAACAGCGTATGAATGTGGCCGTGAATATTTTTTCTCGAGGCTCTTTTTTTTCTCTCTCTCTCTCTCCTAATGTATATTTTAATAACAAATTTCCCGTGGGCGTCGTATTTTTCTTTAAGCTCTTCGAGAAAAGCAATTTCTTTGCCTGCTTATATTCGAACTTATTCCTATTTGCCGCGCGGACGCTTGAGTTCTGTACTATCTATTTTTGGACATCGAACTTTTATTGTTCGTTGAGAGCAGCCGTCATCACTCAATCTCTTTGCTTTCACGTTGATACACTTTGACATTTAGTCTATGATAATGAAGTGCATAAATTGCATTTGCAAATTATTAGTTTTGCAATAAATCATTTTCTATTGAAACAGAAACGATCAGTTTTTTTTATAAAATGTCCTAACAATCGTTAATAAATTTAAATTAATTACAGTATAGTTATAAATATACCTGATTAGAATAAACAATAAACATAAACTTATTATAAAATAAAAAAAAAACTATAATAAATGAAGCCATTCGTTCGACAAGCTTAGCATATAAGACAATCGGTCATCCTGGTGTAAACACGCTTATAACAGAAGAGAACAAACAAGGAAGAATTCAGCAAAAGCAGTAGTAGTAGTAAACGCAAAGTACCAACAGACAATAGACTCGAGCAGCACAAGTATAAAGAAAATAAGAGGCAACAATTCTCGTTGGTCTTTATAAAGAGGCGTGCGTGAGAAAAGGTCTTTCTCTTTATTTCTTTCTTTCTTTTTTTTTCTCATTCGCCAACGTGTAAAACGCTCCTCAGAGATTTACAATCGCGGAACGCATTCCTGCGGATTAGCAGTGCAGGCCGCGAAAATTAAGCGGGTGTGCAAATAAAGTGGCCGATCGACTCGGTGCGGAAGAAGCAGTGCAAAATCCTGGAAAAAAAAGTGCAGATGGAGGAAGCTAAATTCTCGAGTAAAACGAAAAAGAGAGAGAGAGAAGGAGAGACCATGAGATCTCTCTCTCTTTCTCTCTCTCTTATTCTTTTTAGGATAGAAGCATCGGAGTAGTGGTAGCGAGGCTCAGGCAGCAGTAGAAGCAGCATCTCCATAAATCCCAAGTTGTATATGGCTATATGTATGTACGTAGGTCGTATTCGCGCGTGAGATAGTACCGCGAGAGAAAGAGAGAGAGAGAGAGAAAGCTTGGGGTATATGGAGAATGTATCAAAATCAGGCGCGAGGTTGCTTTATGGACGGGAACGCTCGTAAATACGCACTTCTCTTTGCTGTACTGCTGCTGGGCCTGGCTCTCACTCACTCTCTCTCTCTCTCTCTCTCTCTCTCTCTCTCTCTCTCTCTCTCTCTCTTTCTCTCTCGTGCCCTTCCTTCCTTATTCCCCTTTAGCCTGCTGCTCTTGTATATAGCAGTGGCGTTCGAGTTCTCGCGACGCGGGGAACCAGAAAGAAGCAGTGTATATGTGTGTGTGTTGTGGGTGCTGAGCTTGGAGTATAGAAGGATGCAATACTGGGAGATATCGTAGTGGAGAGTGAGAGAGCGAAAGAGGCTTGTATCCTGTAGACTATGGGATGCTAATAAAAGATAGAGAAGCTGGAGAGATAGAACAGAGGCCCCTACTGAATCTACGCTGTTCTCCACTGTATACCTTCACAAGACTTTACTCCAGGCTCTCCCCACTCCCACTCTCCCTCTCTCTACTCGACTATTGTTTCGCGAATCGACGGTATCTCACCCATTCACTCACATTTTCCACTACCGATGCTCACACTATACCCCGATTGGTCTTACGTTTAACTATATAACGCTCTATATCCGAGCAGTATACACATAAATGTACATATCTATGTTCATGTGGGCTTGAATAGAAGAGAAGGGGGATAATAATTATTTCGTGGCCGTGCGCACGCGATTACGGCTGCTGTTATTGCGCCCTGCGACGATAAAGATGCCTTTTACATTATAATATTATCTCTGCCGCATCTTTTACTGGAATATGGGGAAAACAGCTGCGGCCCTGTGTATGGGTGTGTGTGTGTGTGTGTGTGTGTGTGTGTGTGTGTGTTTGTGTGTGTGTTTGTTTGTTTGTTATTTATATTTTTAAGGAGAATGATGTGCCAATGTCGGAAGCTACGTGTCTATCGGTAGAGTTAATTAAAGATATTTAGTTATTTATGATGTAAACGATATTTTTTTTTTGCAAGCTATAATTTTTAATATAAAAAAATTAATAAATAAATAAAAAATAAATCTATCAATTTACAATTAAATTATGGTACTTTAGTATTTGTAAGAAATACCATTTATAATATTTAGGTAAAAATTATTTGCAATTAATTGATATAATGCCAATATGCAATGATTATAAATTTTATATAAAAATATCAAAGGTCATGAAAAATTATGCAAATTTGCGCACTCGCAAGTTGCAATAGGAAAACAAAAATTTTCTCAATTGTTGCAGTAATAACAAATAAAACATTCTTAACATAGAATTCTCATCATCAAATTTTATTCTGGAATTCTTGACGCGGTTTATAGCGCACACTAAAAAATTATCGAAACACCATTACAACAGTTGGTATTGCAATTATCTTACAACCTTAAAAACTTTACAAGTAAGCTCTATAGTTATATCTATTTTTATTCATCTATTTTTCATTTTTTTACTCCAAGTTCAGAAACATTTTCACATGCGAATTTATTCTAACTTCAGCAGCAGTTATGTGCTTGAAAAATTTTTATAACCTTTACTTCTTTACTTTCTTCGGTAGAAAATATTTTACGTTATGCACATTTATATAAGTTGAAAGAAGAATAAGTCGTGGGAAAAACTTGAAGATATATATATATATATATATATATATATATATA
>JAPYZE010005617.1:13336-24885 GCA_030522805.1 Leptomastidea abnormis | reverse complement strand
TAGATATCTCCAAAACAAAAAGGCGTTAGACCTTAGGACTTGGGATTCTTTCATATTATGCCAAAAGGGCCCAGTATACCAAGTTTCATCAAAATCCGTAACCCGCATGTGACAACATGACTAAGTGAGATAATTTGAAAAATTTGCAAATTCACGACGAGTACTGCAAAATTGACAATTGTCGGTAACTATGGGGTTAGGGTACAGCTAGAGCATGCCCTTAATCATCTTACACTTGTCTGTACATCATTGTATTTTCAATGCAATGTTCCACAAGATTTAATTTCTGTATTAATTTTCAAATGAATGAAGCAAAATTTTTATTTTTAAACTAGGCACACTAAAGTACTGTTGTTTTCGTAATCAATTAAGATTTTAATTGTCTTTATTGTGAATATAAGAATTAATATTATTTCCCACGCTGACTTCACATTGCTATGTCTCCGTTTTTTTATACGTCTTGTTTTCGTTTTACACTTATAGACGTTTTCATGTGTAAGATGAACTGCGAAAGAAAATTCAACTTTGTAATAGGTCAATTGATACCGGATTACTACGGACACTCAGGATCAATATAAAAAAATAAAGCTATATTAAATTTTACAGACTTCTCTAATCTTACCCTAGACAAGAATGAAAGTCCACTCTTCCGTTGTTAACGTCACAGCACGTAAGCATTTAAAACATGGAAAATATTATGTTAGTATGGTTAAAATCTTATTTGTTATACAAGTTTATATATACATGTCATACAGCAAAACTACAAATTCACTTGAACACATACAAAATTTTAATAAGTCAACTTGAACGACATTCTATAGCAAAAAGTATATATTAAAACAACAAAATCAAAGATTCTGAAAAAAAAAAAAATTAAATGTCATTCCAATTATCTCAGAAGAGAGATAAGCACATGCATATATCAGCATAAAAGGTCATCATCGAAACTGGAAATTTCTAAGAAAAATCCGAGTCACACTTTATTACTAAATTTTTATTGAGATAAGCTGCAAAAGTAGATGATAAGTCAATTTTCGCTTGCAACTATTCTATTAAGTTTTGCGTTCTTAATTTTAGCTACTTAACAGTACAATTATATCAGGATTTTGCCATGCTATTCTTACTTTTAGAGAATTTTTAACTTAAAATAGTTAATTTTAATCTAAAATTGCACACTTCACTTTTTAGTAAGAAACGTGTTCGTAAAATAAGTTTAAAATAAGCTGCTAATCAAAATAATCTTTAAACTAATTATTAATTTACACTCAAATAAGTTATTTTAATGTCAATTGTAATGAACAAGCTAGTTGACATTGTCTTTAAAATTGTTCAAAGGTTTTAACAACACTAAGTTTTTAAAATTATGTCAATTTCTGTAGCAATTATTATCATATGAAAAAATGTTTATTAAAATATTTATTTAAAATTTAGGAAATTTTGGTTCACTTTCATAGAGAGCTCATTTAAAAGGTCTCTTCAAGGACTAAAAAATGAGCTATCGAATAAAAAATTTATACACACACACACATACACTTTTATGTTACATTTACACCATTGATTCTTTACAGTTGTAAAGAATAATAAGTGGTTTACGCGTAAAAGTAACGGATATGCAATTATCAGGTAAAACGTAACAACTTCCTTCACATTACGTCCCAAGTCGTCCAAGTTTTTAGTTTTTCATTTTTTCCCTGCTTATATATCTGTACAAAATGATAATAAATTTTACCAGAGGTCTACATTATAGTTAATGTAACTAATAAGATAGTTTATCTATCATTTATTTGTTAATGTACCAGAGAATCCATTGTTACTTACAAGTACAATTTTTTTAAATCGATCTCAATTCAACCAATTTAGTTTTTATTCTTTTTTATTTTTTTCGAGGCTGGTACATTTGTTAATTGAAAACTTTATTTAATTAACAAAAAATAAATAAATAAAAAACAAGGATTTTCAAAATTACTTTTCCAATTTTTAATCTTACTGAAAATATACTATTAACAATTTAATTTTTAAACTATTGTAAATTATTAAAAATAGAAGTACTTTCATTGAATATTTAAAGCATATATTGTCAAGCAATTTAAAAGTAAAAAAGAATTTAAGCAGTAGAAAATAATAATCGTGCATTGAAATAAAAATTCAGGGACGCAAAAACACTTTCGTCTGCTCAACCTTCTTAGTTGGACGTAGAAAAACAGGCTTTGAATCTTTACGTAAGATTACTCGTTTTACTTTATTTTATTTCTTTTTTTACATCACTTTTTCATAATTCTATTTCTTGTTAAAAACTATTTTTCAACTACACTTAAATCTATTATAAAAATAACGGAAAAAACTTATAGAATTCCAATCATATTTATAATTTTTTTTTTTTTTTTTTTTTTTTTTATCAAATAGAATTGTCCTTATTCGACGTGAGAATTTCCTGATAATAAATACCATCTCAGAAAAGACCAATTGTGATTACGGTAACGATAATCTCATTCTTTACGAACTAGCAGCTGATATGCTTCATTAGATTCCATTTATAAAAATCTATTACAAGGAGAAAATTTAATTTCTCTGAAAAAACCATAAAATAAAATTGATAACGTTTTTAAAACATTGGTTTGGTGTATCATTAAGTAAATAATGTAAGCAGGTTAAGTTGTGACATAAAATTGTAAGGTTATTTTAAGTGTTTTTTGGAGACTGTTAAAGGAGTTTTTGTTATATTTATGAAATAATTAAGCAAACTCTTAAGCTCGAAAATTTCGTAATTGCATGGATTAACGGGATGAAAACCAGATTACCAAATTCAGAGACCGGATTATAGTCTAACTATGTATGTAGCGTTTATTTTAAAATAGGACATTTAATTTTGTTAATATTTTTTTAATCATTTCATACTGACAACTGATATAAAATTAAAATTGTAATAAACGATAAAGTGACATTATGATACCTAATCACACTACTAAAAACCTATTTTTATTAGAAGTTTTAACGATGTACAATAATTTGGTACATTTATTAATTTAACCACAAATTAGTTTTCCCGTGGACGACCAAATATAAATTCATAATTATCTCAGGAGACATATGCGCACTGAAAAGCATAAAATTGTATTGTTTGATACGACAATCTTGAAGATTATTGATAATTCTAAAGATACATTTTGACGAATATTAATTAATCAAAATTTGATAGGGTTTATAGAAAATGAAGAATATCATAGTTACTCCATTCTGTAAAACCGAAATAATTAGAATAGACTACAAATAATTAAAGATACCTTAAAAGTGGAAGTTACAATCTTTAAACTCGTTTCCAACTTTAGTAATTTCATCACATAATCTTTCCTTTTTGCTAATAACATAGTTTAAAAAAAAATCTGCTGCGATAAATGAGAAAACAGCTTTTATTAAAAAATAAAAAAAATAAATAAATCTATAAGCAGTTAAAAACGTTATCCAAAGTTTCAGAACTTGAAGACCTGTCGTCATTTACGACGTAATTAACGGTACTGTCATCAGCATTACACAAGACTTTTTTAATGGTATTACGATCCTTTTTCACGGACCAACAAGTTTCGATAATTATAGCAAATAAAATAATATGATACTTTTTACAAGCGTAACAAGTTAACTTACGTATGACAAAGCCAATTTTATATATATTTTATGTAACCCAGTGCTTTGACTGTCTCGGTTCATCCAGATTGCAGAAAAAAAAAACAAAAAAAAAAATTAAAAACGGCTTTTATTATAATTATAGAAAATGATCAAATCAAAAATAAAAATTTTGATTTTTAATATAATTAAATTTACTGTTTTAAATACACAAAGTTAACACTGTACAATTAAAAAAAAATCCTAGCATAAAATACTGTAATCTACTATAAATGCACAAATTATTATTTATTTATAATTGTATTTTACGCACAAGGTAAATATCAACACCAAATATTTATCACATGGAAGATAATTAGAGATGACAGGAGACAATAAAATAAAGTTTTAGGTGGGGGCAGGTAACTATGATTTGAATAAATAAATAAATAAATAAATAAAAGAATATACACACATGTGTGTATAAAACCTAATCTTACCAGATCATCATCAAACTCGTCATCATCTGTGTCCGATTCAGGACAGCCACGGAGCTTCCGAACCTTCTTTTTCACTTCCTTCTTCACCACTCTCGTAATCGCGCTTTCCGGCTGTTTGCACATTTAAAATGTATTAAGAAAAATTTTCTGGTAAGTACTTTTACTTGAAGCTTTCCAATCAAATTTACGCTCACGATTAATAATTATGGTTTTTAAATAAGTTCTAATTAAGGGCCAAAATATGTACAAAGGAGATTGATTAATTCTACTTTTTTATTATACATAGTCTTTCATGTTTTACTATAGCAAAATAATAATTCAACGAGAGAAATGCAAGACTTTGGGTACATCAAAGCTGCAATTTATACTTTAAAATAATGATTAAATTAAAATTTAATATCACTATTATTACGATTTTTACTAACGAATACAAAAATTATACGTAGTCCAGTTTACATGTATAGAATTCATTATTATTTAAGAAGTTAGTACACATTTTTTTAAATATTTTTTCTTTTTTGTGTTTTTATATGTGTAGTACATACTTTTAGAAAAAAAGATATCAACTAATGTCACCTAGAGATAGAAACCGATCTAAAAATTACCAAAAATCGCAATACCGCGAGAGCATTTGTACGACACGCAATGTCCAAACACAATTTCAAAGATATTTTCTTCAGAATGACAACTTTGTCTACACCAGAGGGTCTATCATCTATACCAGATTTTGAGGTTAAAATGATGAAAAATTATTTATTCACTTCACTAGACAGGAACTACCCTCGGGTAAGGCACAAAAATACTCCCTGCACTGTGTCAAAAATATACTAATTTTTCACCAGGCGACCACGATTTTAAAAAAATCTACTGGTAAATACATTATAGATTTCTGTAAATATCAACCTATTAGTTTAAACCGTTTAAGTAGAATAAAAAGTTACTAAACGAAAAAATGACTCCATTTTTTTCTTAAAATTTCATTTTGCAAATCTACTAACGGCTATTAGGTATGACCGCAGGGCTAGGCGGTGCTAGCGGAGAGTTAACTAATATGGCTGCTATATACATTTTAAAGTATATACCTGTATACCTAGTGTCGGTGTGAATGTGTCTGCGTGATTCACACCGACTCAATATATTATATCTACAACATCCAATACACAGATATATTTTACAATGTATAGCAGCCATATTGGCTAACTCTCCGCCAGCGTCGCCTAGGCCTGCGGTCATACCTAATAGCCATTAACGCACTTTTAAAGAATGCGCTTAAATTTTTAATTTAAATGTTTCTAACTCTGGAAACCGTGGTCGCCAGAAAATTGCTTTTATTCAGGCTGCTGTATATCTTCCCTATTATGTAATTTTAATAACGATTTAGAGGCAAAAACGTGATATACAAGTTAAAATCTTTCAACTCATTTTTTACTAATAATCGAAATCTTCACTTTTCAATCAAATTATTCACATTTTATTCGATAAAATCCTTTACAAATTTTTTGACTTGAATAGTAAGCAATTTTTTTCTCAAGTTTGGGCCAAATACAGCTCCCACACACCTTGATTTCTCCTCGTAAGTGAAATTTTTAAAAAGTGCCGAAATCTCCAAAAAAATACCTTTAAAAAGGGTATAAAATGTGCGGTAAGTTTGACGTGATTAACGTTGTTCTATTTATAAATATTTAAAAATAAATTAATATCGATTTCAAATGTTAACAATTATAGAAAAACTTATTTGTCATCATAACTGTATAATTTTGGTGCTTCATTATAATTAATATTACAAAAAAAAATGCTTTTAAAATTTCAAAACATATTGTAAAAAGGAAATAACGTTAAATCCATAAAGAAAATTTAACTTTGAATTAGTAAAGTATTGGAAATTATAATAATTATGATATAATTTGTTGTATTAATTAGTTAACAAATTTTCCTAAAGCCTAAATTTTTTACATTGCGTACAGCCTTAAATGCGTAAAAGTTTCATGGTCTTAGTGTCGTGCCGTTACTATCCCATTGCGATCGTCACTGTCATCAAAACGAGTATACATACACGCACATTTAGTGAAAGCTGCTTGTCGATCACTTGACTCCTTTTCTAGCGATGTCTTTTTCCAATACGAGTAGAAATCTTTTTCAGGCTGGCACTTTTATCCAGTGAACGGCTCTAACGCACGACTTTATTACATACACAATGTTTTCTTTTAATTTATATTTGACAATTTTTTTACATGCTTGAGAAATTTATTAATTAATTTTAATAAAATTTAAAGATAATATATATATATATATTGTGAATAATAGAAGCCTACAATTCCCTAACGCTTATTTTATTTTAAGAAAAATCTTTATACTTTAAATTTTCAACTATTATATAGTAGAAAAATCATTTTTTATTACCGAATCAGCATAAATCAAATAAAAAATCGACTTTAATTTTTTTTTTTTCACGGCGTGTAAGGACATTATCTATAAATAATTATGCTAATTATAAATTTTTTATCCATTCATTGATTTTTTAAACGTATTTTACTCGTATCATTATATTAAATTTTACCATCTTAAATAAATTTCAACAGAATATTTATAGTATAACAGATTATTCATTTAATCAACAATTTCAATTCAATATAGAATAATTAATTGCTATAATTATTAAAAATTATAAGAATTGATAATTCCCTCGCCTCTCATGTTGGATATAATATGGGATGCTCGATCGTAGAGGCAAAAAATGAAAAACAGCGATGATTTAACGCATAGCTGCGCAACGTTTCGCTTGCTGGTGTGCAGGCCTCTTCAGGCTTTGAGAAATCGCCGAAGGAACTTTGCACGGATTTCGGGCAGCGCTTCCGCGTGTCGTATCATCCGATTGTCAAGTGAATTGTGATAATCGTCATGATAACATTTAAATTGTATTAAAATAATTTTAAAAATTTACTACTAGATGTTTTACTTTTCGAAGGTAATAAATAGTCATTATTTAAAGCATTGTAAAAGCAAAATCATTTTTGCAATTTCGTACGCAAAATTCACTTTTCGCGTACGTTCCAGCGTACGCAAAATGGTACTTTTTCGCACGGTGTTTCTTTTGCGCACGCTGAACCGAAATTGAAAAAAATAATGTTCGCAACTCGGATGCAGACTTTCTTCTCTCGTGTGATCTTCCCGCACTTGTCTTTGGTTTCACCTTCGATTCGTGCGTGATCATTACTCGTGCGGGAAATAGTAGTTTTCGATACAAGTGCGAGAAAACAGATTATTTTTTGCTAAAAATTTGTAAAATCGATCCTTACGCACGGAGTATCAAAAAACACCTTTTCCGCCCTTGTTAAGAAAATAAAAAAATTAATATTTAATTTAAATTTCTAATTATTTTTTCATAAAATCATTTTAAATAATAATCTTCTATTAAATGTTATATTGTCAGTAATTTTATAATGACAATATAATTATTTTTTTACAAGTATTTATTGTATATTATAACTGTTATTGCAATATTTATTTATTTTAATACTGACGTTGCCTATTTATCAAACAAAGATAATTAAATGCGAATATTTGGACAAAAACCTAACTCATTTCCTTATTTTATTTTTTAGTATGCCAGTGTGCTTAAGTATGAAAAAAAAAATTTTTGAAGACTTGATTTAATAATTCTCCTTAAGGTTTTTAATAAAAAATATAAATACTATATTAACAAATTAAATAACAATTCAACTACAGCATCTGCGTCATTTGCAATTAAATTGGGAATACAGGTAAACTCTTTACACTATTTAATTAACAAAGCTCTTTAAAAATTAAAAAAATAAAATAAAATAACAAAACTCATGAAACTCTATATAATTATGAATTTCTAATAATTATGAAGGATCATTCATTTCGCAGAAATAATGAAGCGAACTGGGAAGTCCTCGCCGAGTTTTAAATATATAAGTACGTGGAAGCCGGCAACATAAGCGCGATAGATAAACAACGGACCGCTTAAAAAAGCAGCGCGTTTATTTCTGGCGTGGTGGCGCTGGAATATAGCGCGTGGGTATGACATCAACATGTGGTGGTGGTGGTGGCAACGTCAATACGATGAGCCTCTTCTGTGGGGCCCGCTGAAGCTTGGAATAAAAAGAGAACGAACGGCCGAGAGCAAAAAGCAAAAGGAAAAAAATAGTATAAGTTATATAGAAGAGAGGGACAGAGGAGCGCGCGTGCGGTAAGGCTCTTTTTATCGGCGTGACATAAGCGGGCCAGTGTCAGCACTACTCCTCGCTCTCTTTACCTCGCTCACAGGAGGACTGAGGAGGAGGAGGAGGATGATTCCTCGCTTTTTTACCGGCGCAGTGCACACGTATATATTGCACGCGGGGCACAAATAAATTGTCGTCACGAGGCTCGTCGCTTTGAGCGCAAGACAGTAGCCTCGACGACGACGACGACGACGACAACGCGCCTCGTGCAGCAGACGTGTATACCTCACTTACACGCGCAAAATACACAAAGATACACGCGACTTTGTATGAAGGAAGGAGATAATTTTAGAATCGCGTAATACTTCCAAACGCAATGGTACCGCGTGTTTATATTATGTTCAGACGTAAAAGTCGAGTCGTTCAAGAAAAAAAAAAAAAAAAAATGAAGACAAAACTTGCAAGTGGAAATTTGTATCGATTGATTGAAACTAATTTTGGCCAGCTTCGCTTATCTTTCGCTTTACTCATTTTCAGGTGGTGGTGATGATGATGATGATGATGATCGCAGTTTATGTAACAACTTTATGATGAATTTTATCGAGGCAAAGCTTATCATCAAACAGAAAAATCCCATTTAACAAATTTTTACAGCGAAACAACCACCTTTTTTTGTCAAAAGTTTTGAAAAATTTATTTTAGTTAATTATAATTATTATAAACTTATATAATTTTGTTATCATAATTCACAAAGAGTTTCATAAATATTCAATGGTTTTAAAAAATGCGGAATGCACAAGGTCACAGAAAATACAAGAAGAGCAGCACATAATGCACATCAGTATGTTACGGAACGGGTATTATTTTCTATAAATACTGCTGCTTTAAAAAAAAAAAAAAAAAAAAAAAATTAATTAACAATCTCTGATAAACACTGTAAATTACGTAAATCAAATAGTCTTCAAATTTACTTTAATTTTTACTGCTTATAAAAACTGCCAAGGAATATCATTATACTTTTCATTTAAAAGAAAACATTATCATCTCAAATATTTCAATAAAATCTTATGAAAAGTAATAATAATAATAATAATAATAATAATAATAATAATAATTGTAATAATAATAATAATAATATTTTGTGTATGACAGTGGGCAGCTACAATGGAATAAATATAACGAAATAATAACCTACACTGATTATGTTGAAAAAGTAAAAAATAGTTTACAAAATAAAAATGCTTATAACACTGAAAATAAATTGACACTTGAACGATTCGATGAAGAAATATTAAAATAAAATAATATTTTGAATTCGTACGAGCTCGATATGTAGTTTATAATTGTAGCATACAAAAATGTGCAACCTGTTGCTTTGTGCAAGAGTAAGATAATAGAGAGCGAAGTCGAGACAGAAGATGGAAGCAGCCAAGCAGTGGCAGAAAAAAGATATATCACGAGAGAAAGGTGAAAAGAAAATAGAAAGAAGGATTAGGTCAGTGTGACGCTTGTCGACAATAAAAACCTGTTCTCTCGCGCTATCATCTTAGTTAGCGCAGTGTATCCAGCGCGTCTCGCTCTCTGAGGAGCAGCAGACGCGACAGTGACTCTCTGCCTGCATTCGAATCACCCAGCCCAGCACTCGCAAAAATCATTTCAACCTTTAATTACTTAAAATATATATTTACAATACTTTTTGTGCATAACGAAAGATTTTTAATTTACTTTGAAATTAATTATCTTCAAGCTATGATGGGTTTCGAAAATTTTTCGTTTTTAATGCTGTCGCGTTACATGTATGAAATCTGGAAAAGAGTTGCTTAACTTAAAATTTATATGTTGCGTGAGTAATAATTATTTAAATAGTTGAATCATCATCACCACCATCATCATCATCATAATCATCATCATCATCATCATGATCCCGTTTTTGCCTTTTAATCTAATTCTTCAATTTTCTTAGGATCGCCTATTAAACGGCTATTTTTCACCGGTTCAATCTTAATCCAATGAAATTGAATCAAAAAGATTTCCATATCGAGTTTTGTATTTAATACTTATACGGTACTTTAGCAGCGTACGACTTTCAATGCCACTAAGGTAAAAAAAAAAACCGCGATTTTATCAAGAGGTAAAAAATTTTTAAGTAGTAAAGTGATTAGTCATCGATGACGTTACACTCGCAAACATGTAAACGCATTTTTATCAAGTGTAGATGCCACCTGATATAAAAAAAATAATTGCTTAAGTAAGCTGAAATCAATGCTCGATTTCTTATTTTATTCTCTCACTAAACCGTTAATTAACAAATCGCTTGTAACGGACCACTTTTAATTTATAATTTCAATTCGAAAATATAATACCGAAATTAAATTGAATTTTTTGCAACTTGCAATAAATAAGAATTGGAAAAAAAACATTACTTTTGAGTAGCTTACTTTTTTATAATACATAAATACTTCTGCAAGCATCACTAACAATTTGTAGTCGTATTTTAATAAATAATTTTTTTAGCATACAATTCCATTAGGTGTATACTACCAACAAGACATTTATTTAGTTAGACTATTCTATGTATAACCAAATTAAAAGAAAAAAAAACAGTTTTACGCGATTAATGATAAAATACACATAAAAATTATTGCAGACCCACAATCAATATCGTCCAGTGCAGAGATCAAAGCCAGCTTGATTGTACATAATTAAAATACATTCGACAAACAGCTTTATCTTACTACACAAAAATCAAAATAAAAAAAAAAAAAAAAAAAAAAAAAAAAAAAAAAAAAAAAAAAAAAAAAAAAAAAAAAAAAAAAAAAAAAAAAAAAAAAAAAAAAAAAAGTGGGAAAGAATGGAAGGGGCGGGCTGCAGCAAAATATTAATTTTGTCTTATATATAAAAGTATCAACGAGAAAAAGTAGCGCCACACAGCTTGTGTATAAAACTTCACGTATTGGCTGCGAGCGCAAAATACGCGGGCGGAAGGAAGAAGGAAAAGGAAATGCTTTTCTCTCTCTCTCTCTCTCCCTTTTTGTGTTTCTCTTTATCTCGTTCGCACCACACGAAACTGTAGACGTACAGCACACAGCTTTTAAAGCGGAGGGGTGTGCGTAGGAGGAAGGAGACAACAATGGATGATGGAGAAACGCTGTATTCACGCGTATTTGCTTAGTGCAAGTGTGATGGCGCCCTCACTTCGTGGCGAAAGCCGGCAAAATTTCAGGACTTTTAACATACAGCGCTTATGGCACGTCGTATTAAATCG
>JAPYZE010005617.1:0-13286 GCA_030522805.1 Leptomastidea abnormis | reverse complement strand
GTATTAAATAAATTAGGAGTTTGCAATTTAATATTATGTGGTAAACAAAATTACAATCAATCAATTAACTTTGATATTTCATAAAACATGTGTAAGCGATCACAGAGGTATTGATGAGAAATTCATTTTACCTCTCATGTCGGGCTTGAACAGTCAGCTGTGAGAGCCGCCGACGACGCAGTACGATATATATATATATATATATATATATATACACACACACACACACACGCCTATGTGCTAAAAGTCCTGAAATTTGGTCAACCTTTGGCCACCATGGGTGCTTAGATTGTTTTTCTTATCCCCTTTAACGACTTGCACTAAGCGAATAATCGAAGTATGCGTTGGAAAAAAAATCTGTGCGAATAGTCTGCGAAACCCGCACTTGGAAGCCTGATGATTATTCGACGAAGCGAGCTTTCTCTACATAATATTTTATTACATGTACGTGGATACGCGAAATGATGAATTTTAAATTAACACACGCTGCTGTCGAACGACATCCAAAATATAAGATTAGTAGCTATCAGCAGTCGCATTGCAAATAATCAACAACTTTGAACATTATTTTTCTCTCTCTCCCGTTCTTTAAGAAATCAAGGCTTGATTATTGGTTTTCGGTAAGCCTGAGTAAGAGTGACCAACAATTTTGCGCAATTATTATACCACGGTTTTATTTTTCTCTTCCTTCTTCAGTTTAATCCACAAACTTGTGTGTATGCAAACTCGAGCGTGGCGTTACGAAGCCACTTGACCAAAAATCATTGGTAAGCATAAATTAGCAGCTAGAAAATTACAGTTTACAGCACGTGTATGTATATGTGCATGTATGGAAATAAGGATGAGGTACACGACTATAAATATCGTCCATTTTAGCTAGAATTTGTATCTATATGCTTCAGGTAAATATTGATGCGTCGATCTGTAACACACAGTGTACAGCTCCGACCTGACATATGTGTCTGTACACACCCTAATAAATGCGCACAGTCTATGTGCGATATGCTGGGTCCTTTTGAAAAAATGTATGAGAATCCCAAGTCCAATGCTTTTTGATTTTTCAGATATCTATCATCAAAGTTTTTAAATTTAACATTGTTTTTAATGGCATTAATTTATAGTTATACATTTAAACTTAACTTATAGCAATAAGATTTGATAAAAAAACTAGCTTGTAAATGTAAGATATTGTTTTATATTACTGAATTCGCTCAAACCCATTCTTTCACAAATAATTAAATGAATAAATGAAATGCAATATAATTTAGCTTAAGTTCAATTGAATATTTAAACAAATTTAATAAAAGAAAACAATAATTTATATTAATAGCAAGTTTTATATCAAATATTATTGTTTTAGGTGAAGTTTGAGAGTACAACCTTATGTGGTTTAAAAAAAAAATCGCTGCCAAGTATTAGGCAGAAAACTTCCTCAAATACAATTTTATTTCATTACAATTTTTAAACGTTTCTTATAAATAATTGTCGAATGATGTTTAATTTTTTAATGTTTTATTTTTAATTGAAATAATTAAATATTAGAATATTCTTCTTAAAACTTTTAAAAAAATATTCGAGAATAATTTTAAATATTTTCTTTAATGAATAACAGGTTTCCACACAGCCCATGAGGTACTATCATTGTGCGTTAAGTTTTTTTTTTGACAAAAATAATTTTATAAAAATTAACATTATAAGTTAAATTTCAAAATTTTTTAAAAAACTTTTTATAAATTTGTATATATATTATTATTAATTTTATCGGAAAACTTTTACACAAAAAAATTAATATCTCAGAAAATAATCACCCGTTAAAGCCCAAAATTTTTACAGACCATCTACAACGAAAATAACGTAAATGGTGTAGATTTCAAATTAAAATATAATAATTTATTCGAGTTTTTGAATAAACTAAAAAAACAGTTTTTCGTAATTTTCTCAAAAACTAATGAATAAATATGCTTGAAATTTTAACCACAAAAAGTAGATAATATAGCAAATATCTAGTAAAAATTTCGAATCGCTATAATAAAAATTATTCAAGTTATGAATCCTCAAAAAATGTTTAGTTTTTTGACACTAACTTAAAGTTGACATAACCTACAAAAAAAGTAAAAAAAAAAGAAATTATAGCTTTTTTTTCTCTAAAAGGTGCACTTTGTCCAAAAAAAAATATTAATTTTTAACACGTTAAGATCTCAAAAAACCATTTTTCCAAAAACTGCAAATGAAAAAAACAATTGAAGATGGCTAAAAAAAGTTTTAATTTTTTCCTAGCATCCTCATAAAAAAATATATCGAATTCACTTTGTCCGGTTATAATCTAAACATAGGAACATACTTTTTTTTTGGTCCCAAAAAAAAAAAAGAATTGCCGCATCCGTACACGAAAAAACTTTTTCGAAAAAATCATATTTTCTGACTTTATACATTATAAAAAACATTTTAACACGATTTACAAAAAATTTTTTTTGACATGATTTCAAAGCTTCCTCTACGTGGAAGTAGAAAAAAAAAATTAATGATCGAAATTAATACCATATAAAACAGCAATGCTAAATTTGTGAACTTTGATGATAGATATCTCAGAAACTAGTCATTGTAAGACCATATAGGACTTCGAATTCTTTTATCTCATACTAAAAGAACCCAGTTTACCAAGTTTCATCAGAATCCGTCATCCGAATACTGTGATGACTCTTCTTGTAAACTGCAGCACAATTTATTTCTGCTTATTTTTGTCGCGCGTGAATTATGAGTACTGTTTATCAACAATTAATTCTTTTAAAATACCAGTAATACGTGTACACATCAAACTACTCGAACACCTTTTATTTTATCGCATGGCCGTATCAT
The DNA here is from genome assembly GCA_030522805.1 of Leptomastidea abnormis. Classification (NCBI taxonomy): domain Eukaryota; kingdom Metazoa; phylum Arthropoda; class Insecta; order Hymenoptera; family Encyrtidae; genus Leptomastidea; species Leptomastidea abnormis. Next base: position 10,430 of record JAPYZE010005617.1, on the reverse strand, counting down.
CGACCAAGATAATAGGTATTCGATCTCGGGCTCATTCCGCACAAACATATGTATACGTATTAATGTAGAGTAGACTCTCCTCAGAAAAGTGCTTATATAATACGCCGCCACTGAAGCAAAATGCAAGCGGTAAAAAAAAGGAATAAAATAAAAAGAAAGTTTTTTGAAAAGAGCTCGTGGTATATCGAGAGAAATAGGTACACATCTTCTATATAAGTGCATAGCGAGTTATGCAATACGTATGTCTCTGAGAGGTGATAAATGTAATGAAGCCGCACGCGTCTTTAATACTCGACATGCTTTTTCTATATCGAATAAGAGAGAAAGAGAACGGCAAAAAAAAGAAAAAGGCGAGGAAAGTAAGAAGGATGTGCGAGAGAGAGGGAGATAGAACGACTCGCTTGGCAGTTGGCAGTTACTTATTTCGTTAGGGATTTGAAGAAGCAAAAGTAAGAGAGAAAAAAGACTGGGAGGTGGAAGGGGAAGGGAAAAAAAGAGAGGGAGAAGAGAGAACACGGGGACGGGGGTAGAGGGGGGAGGGGGAGAATAAAAGTGGAGAGAGACTTACCTTCTTGTACAGCTTGATCCAGGTCTGGTCGCCTTTCATGTCAGTGTACTGGAGCCCGAAGAACCAAACCTCCCTGAGGCCGATGGTCTTGACGACCTGGTCGAAGAGTTGTTTGCCGGTGGTCGTCTGCTGGATCGCGAATTCCAGCTCCGCGTCCATCGTCGTCACCCGCACGTTCATCTTCATTATTAGCCGGGGTGGAGAACAACGGAGAACAAAAGGCCGGCAGCAGAGGCGAGTGGCGGGCAGGCAAGACGACGGTTATTACCAATTCACCAAGATCGGCCAGAGGGAGAGATGGTAACGGCAGCAACAGCAGTCAGCAGCAACGTGCATGAAACAAAACGAAACAGGTCGTTCGTTAAAATCTTCTCTCTCACTCTTCGAACGAGAGACCGGTATGTGAGCGCAGCTTACAGCAAAGGGGAAGGGGAGGGAGGAGAAGCTGATACAGACGGGACGCCAGTCGTCAAGTGCTGCAGTTGCATAGTTGCATTCCAATTGACGTATAGGACGTCTTCTTGACGTGCAACGGGCATGTTAGTTAACGAATTTTCTTCTTTTCTTTCTTAAACGATGTACAGGGACACGGATATATACAAACCGACGACGCTTTTCTTATACCACCCGGTCGAGACTCTGACACACAAACGCATACACGCGCGCACACACAGACTCGCACCTATCAGGCACGCGGCCATTTGCGTAGGCCAACTCACTCTCTCTTTCTCGCTCTTGTGTGTACAAGTGTTTGGACAGAAAAAAGGGCAAAATATGTGTATGTGTATCAAGTTATGCGATTGTATGGCCATAGAAATTTCAGTGCAATTAAGTACGCGAGATTCGGGAAAGCAAAGACAAGTTACGGTAGGCGCAGCAGCTTCTCGGTGGTTACCACGGTGGTGTACGCATTCGAGGGAGGGGCCCGATCTCTCTAAACAGCGCGCACTTTTGGGCGGTTTCCTTACCATCTTCGAGCCGGATACCATGTTGCCGCTCGGTATTTAGGACGAGAATTACACAGTAGATCTCTGGCGCACACCGGCGTATAAAATAAGAGTATATATAAGTTAGCACGGCTCTTGGATGGATTCTTTACTGCTGTGGACTTTCTTTTCGCAAGTATTACTTGCTGTACGTTTGATATCGAAAAAACGGTTAGAGATACGCGTCGAAGCTAACAACTGACTCTATCTACAGTACAAGGCACCAACACTGCTATACCGAAACGCCGCGCCGCGCACGAACACGCAGTGGCTGCTGTTACTGCGACAGTGATGCCAGACTCGACGGAACTGATGCTTCACCTACGGTGGCGGGCACCGGTCCTTTCCCTCCACTCCACTCCACTCCACTAATGCTCGGGCTCGCCCCTCCCCCCCACTATGTCCGCTAGCCCCTCCGGCCCCGGCGTTCTACTCAGTGCTGCTCGCGCGCGGCAGCATATGGCAGCTTGGCAGCTCTCTCCAGCATATAGCAGACGGCTTTTCCTACTTTTCAGGTGGCCGGTATTTTATTTTAATACATATAGTCAACAGATGCGTAAGAACGTTGAGAAATTTATAATTTTTAATACCTCGTAAAAGTGGTAAACAAATAATAATATTTTACATTGCAAGGGACGAAAAAAGTACAGTATACGTAAGTCTTATATTGTTTATAATATATTTTAGCCGTGGGTAAAATCACTGAAGATGAGGATATCCAAATTTATATTATTAACGTAATAGAGGAAAGAAACGAATGATTTAAATTACACTGATAAAAATTAATATTGAAATATAAGATTTTGCTGAATTCATGTAGTAGAAAATTTTGCTTAAATTTGAGCAGTAGATTAAAAAATGTGCAATCTGTTTTTAAAAATACATATATTTACATTATTAAAAATTTTTGTAAATTTTAAATAAATTTTATCATTTCACTCTAAAGTCAAACGTGTTGAAGATTTTAAATTTTTATGTAACTTATTTTAAAAATATTAAGGAAGGTAAAAGATTACTAAAGTAGTCGATTACAAATACCAAATTCTGAAACTGCTAAATTTATTAATTTTAAAATTAAAATTTTACATGTTAAATCACTTTTTTAAATTGTATAACATTTTAAAATTAACTTTAAAACATTTCCAATATATTTAATTTGAGAACTGGACAATTTTATTATAACATTACTTACAGCGATAATAATAAATACAAACTTATTCCAGATGTATACAACACAAAAAATTTTTTTATATATAATTATACATATTTATATTCAAATGATTAAAAATAATAAAACCATAATTATGCATTATGATTGAAAAAAAAATAAAAAAAATACATTTTTTTGCATTTTTAAAATGAATGTTTAATTGTGAGATGAATTTGATAAGAGTAAAACCTTTTTCAATTAGCACTAAAAATTAAGTAATTTTTTAAGTATTTTGGAATTCATTTTTTTAAAAATAAGTATAATTGCCAGTGCAATTTTGAAAGACTTTAATCTTATATTATTCATTCAAGAGATTTGTAAAGAAAAAAATATTTTTTAATATAAAAATTAAAAGATTTAATCTTTTATAAGAAATACATCAAAATAAAATATAGATTTTAACAGCTTGTAAATCACTTTTTGATCGCCTGCTCCCTTAATTGCAAGCTCTTATTTTCTAATTACAAAAATATCAAAATTTGGAATTAGAACTTCAGTCGAGCCAGTTAGATTATATTGTTACAAATTTTAATTTATCTTTTAATTGTTGAGATAACGCACTTCAGCAAATTGAGCTGTGAAATTAAACAATTATAGTTTTATTATTATCTTTTTTTTTTAAATTTAAGTATTTATGATGCTGAAAAATGTGAGAAAGTTAGCTTTTTAGATTGGAGATCTGAGTTTTATTTATTTTTTTAATCTCAAACTACCAACTTAGCTAACAAAGAGACTGTTACGTATTCGGTTCATGGATTTTGATGAAACTTAATATACTGGATCCTTTTGGCATAAGATAAAAGAGTCCAAAATCCTAAGGTCCAATGCTTTTTTATTTTTTTAAATCTATTGTTAAAATTTCAAAATTTTGCATTATTTTATGTATCTATATATTTGACTAATAATGTGAATTATTTGTTTTTTTCTGTTTATTCATAACCGGATAAGTCTATTCTTTCAAACTCTACCTGAAGTAATATTATTTGATTAGATAACCTGCTTGCAATGCAAAATCTTTTCTTTTATAAAATTTGTTTGCTCTGACCAGCTCTTATACAAATAATTTAATAGCTGAATTAAATTTAAAATAATTTACCATATAATTTATTGAATATTTGACCAAATTTAATAATGGAAAACATGATTTTGCATTGCAAACAAGTTATCTTATCAAATATTATTGATTCAGGTCAAGTTTGGAAGAATAGCCTTATCTGCTTTTGTGCAAACAAAAAACAAAAAAAAAAAAAAAAAACAAATAATTCACATTATTAATCAAATATATAGATTTATAAGATAATGCTAAATTCTGAAACTATAATGATTGATATCTCAAAAACAAAAAAGCTTTAAACGTTAGGACTTAGAATTCTTTTATCTTATGCCAAAAGGATCCAGTATACCAAGTTTCATCAAAATTCATGAGCGGAATACGTGATGGTTATCTTGTAAGTATCAATATAAGAATTTCAGGAAACAAAAAGGGTAAAAAAAAACCATAAGTAAAAAATGCCTTATGGCAAATTAATTAACATACTCTGCGGCCAATAATTGTTATAAATAAATAAATAAAATAAACAAATTACCACCCAATTGGTCAATAACCTAAGGGGCATGATGTAATTTCTTATAAATAAATAAAATAAATAACCACCCAAGTAGTCAGTAACACAATAGGCAAGGCGTAATTATTTTTAAATTAGAAAAATAAACATTTACGCTCAGCTTATTGAGTTATTAACCGCTTTGGTGGTTGTTTATTTATGTTATTTATTAATAACAAATTACGTCCTGTCCCTTAGTTCATTGACCGTTTGGGTGGTAATTAGTTTATTTTATTTATTTATAACAATATACGTCCTGCTTGGTTATTGACTGCTAAGGTGATTATTTATTTATTTTATTTATTCATAACGAATTACGTTCTGACTGTTAAATTATTCATCGCTTGGGTGGTTATTTATTTTATTTATTTATAATAAATTACATCATGTCCCTAAGGTTATCGACCGTTTTTGTGGTTATTTGTTTATTTTATTTATTTATAACAATATACGCCCAGCCTAATTATTTATTGACCGCTTAGGTAATTTATTTATTTCAATATTTAAAATTTTTGAATATTTTAAATTCCCCGCGAATACTCCTCCACATTTGGTTTCACTTATCGGCCGACAAAACTGGACTAAACCCCCGACTTGTCAACCAACAAAACCGATGCGTTTTAACCTGTAAATTAGGGTGCTGATTGGTCAAACCTCGACCAATCACAACACGAATAAACTGAATACTCATCTTTTTTATATATTATTGACCATACAAGACCATTGCTTGACTGCATAAAAGTGAACTCTTAAGGGCATGCATCAGACCTAACCTAAAACTGTAGTCGATACCCAATCCTTATTTTGCAGTATTCGTCGTTAATTGACATATGTCGGAAAACTCCGACTTTTTGAAAAATATGTCAATTAAGGACGAATACTGCAAAATACAAGGTAGGTCTCTACGTCGGTATGATGCATACCCTTAAGCTATTACTGATAATTCTCGTTAGTAAAAAAATTCCTACTTCGTTGTTACAACCTTAGCTTTTGGTTTTAAGATACGATTTTGCCCCAAAATTAGCTAAAAAGATAAAAAAAAATTAAAAACTGAGTTTCTCTCATAAGGCTCCGTGTTATTTTTCGACCCACCTTTCGAGTCGTCTGCTCGTGACGTCAGATGTGAAAATGCTTAATAAACCCTGAGCAACTTTATGTTCTTAAAAATTTTTTTAAAAAGTTAATGGCTTTTAGTATGGCCCACCTCTATGGCATCCAGTGAGGCCATATCTTCAATGCATTTTTTTAAGCAAAAAATTTAAAATTAATAAAATTTGTTTGTAACAACTTTAAATCATTTATAACACGTTATAAAAAAAAAGTATTTGGGGACAAAAAACGTTCAGCAAGCGTCAATCGTGCTAAATTATCAATTTTTATCCAATGACTAACAGAAAATGTGATTATTAGCTAATGTAACTAATAAAAATATTTGGAAACGATATAATTTCGATAAATATATCATATTTTAACTCGTATGTGAGTCTAGAAACTATTTTATAAACTTATTATCTATTAAAATTCTAGGTTGGCCATACAGAACGGTACTTTTAGAAAAATTCAAAAACCTTACTTTTACAAGAATGTTGATAAAATCATTTTTAGTGCAGATAAAATTACACAAATTTTTTTGGTGTTAGAAAAGTGGTCAGTAAAAACTATTATTTATAAATGAAAATTTGTTGATCCGATCAGAAGTTATGGACAATAATATAAAAATTAACGTGTTAAAACACAAATTTTCAAATTTTCGTGTGAATCATTCAATATTGTCGCGGTTGCCACGAATTGTTTAATTTTCTAACTTGCAATTACGTCCCTTCCGCAACACTTAATATTTTGATTTTTTGATAATACAATTTAAATATGTCTTATTTTTCGATTGTGACATAGAAATTAATGGGTTGGAACAAGAGATTTATCACTCGTAGAATCGATTTTAATTTTTAGCGATTTTTAGCTATTTTTAGCGATTACAGCAATTTTAAATCGCGTGAAATCGCTAAGCATTTTTCAAAATTGCCAAAAATTTTCTCTGAAAATCGATTTCAATCAATTTTACCGATTTCAACCGAATTTTTCACAGAGTGAAAAATCCCTTGGGTAGAAAAGTATTTACCAACATTAGAGCGAAATTTTTTTGTCAATTGACATTTCAAGATACATAAAATAACAAGTATTTTATTACAAATAAAAACAATATTAAACTCTTCTTTAAGATTAATATTAAATATCTTTATTAATGTTAAAACTGTGTAAATAATGCACTATGTTCTTATAAAATATTATAGATTAAATTTTATTAATAAGATAAAATTATACTCACTAATTTAGGCATGCTGCTGATTTTTTTTATTCTTTATCAATCAAATTCCACCTGAAAGTTTAAAATTTTTAATTAAATAAATATTTTAGTTTTATAGTTTCTACTAATTCTACTTTGTAAAAATAAATATTCACAAGCAATTGTAACAACTTTTGAAAATAAAAAAAAAATTCCCATTCTTTATGCAACTTGTGCTAAATTTATAGTTTGATTAGTTACACGCGCAACATATTGTATCGAAATTCTTATATGATACAGCTATTGAAAAAGGTTATTTAAAAAAACTTGTTATTAAAAGTAGTATATAATATCAAAAAGCTATGACAACAACTATCATAATAAAAAGTTTGTGTGTGACAATGAGAGGATGTGGAAAAACGAATAAATAATACGGGTGCATGTGCGTAAAAAGAAATAGTTGGTCGTCTACTGCCTGCAGCCAGCTGAATTTTTCTCCTAATACAAGTGCAGTTATGTGAACTGTACTGTTTTTCTCGTCTTTTCCCATGAACACACACGCACAGGTAGCTAACGACGATACAAAGACCGAGAGAGTAGAGGAAGAACGAGAGAGAGAGAGAGAGAGAAAGAGAGAGACGAGTTAACCTATAAGTCTCAAGCGGATTTATTTATCGAGATTCGAGACAGCAAGGTGGATAGAGATAGAGAGAGAGAAAAAGAGAGACAGATAGAAGAAATACATCAGGATATAGAATGAGGCATAAGGGCAAACTGCCAAAAGACACTCGATTAGCACTAAACGCGTAAAACTTCCACTACCTATGTATTCTTGATTTGTTGCGGCTGCTGTTGAATGAGTTGGAGAGAGAAAGAGATTGCCGATCATCGAACTCACGATTCCCGATATGTTAATTACACAGGAGAGGCTACATCCGAAGTGCGGAGAAAAACAGAAGAGCATTTATATAGAAAGATTAAGAGAGAAGATATTTTTATACGTGTCCTAGCCCTGGAAGAAGAGTCCAGGATTTTGCTGATGAGCAATAGAATGCTCTCAATACTCGGCTTGCCAACGAAAAGAGGCAAACAGACAGATCCCATGCAGCTGTAGGTGTACACTGTACAAGGCAACCCGGCCGTGGACGAACGGATGGATAAAGTGAAAATGTTTAATTTCCAGTCCTAACGATGCTGCGCGGTTACTCTCCTCCGGCTCTGGGCTCCGGAGATGAGGTATTAATTCCTAATGCTTTGCTTATAAGAACAGTCACACCCAAATCTACCCTCTCTCTCATTCACCCGCACACTCTTATGCCGGACTTACTGCTCACATTCATTCCCCGTTCACCCGTGTCAGTCGTGTCCCGTGTCCCGTCACGTTGAACAAATAATACTGACACCTCATTCGAACATATATAATGGCGCTCGGCCTAACCTGACTTGTTTCCCAGCAGAGTTGCTTCTGCTCGTTGATGCTCCTGATGCTACTGTTGCTGACTATAATACACTGTATGCGAGATCCAGGTACAGAAGAGTGCAGTATACAGCTTCTTCAGTAAAATGAAGCTGCTCCTTCTGCAGCGGACTTGTTGGCACTTGGCAATGCTTATGAATGGACTTTTGTTTTGTTCTTGTGTGCACTTGGCGGTTCATATGTATGGAGTTTTATGATATGTATGTGTGTATGGTATATATATATATATATATATATATATATATATATATATATATATATGTGTGTGTGTGTGTGTTTGTGTGTGTTTACAAGATCCGACATCCGATATATAGTATACACAATCGGTGGTGGTGGTCGTCGTGTGGGACTGCGGGCCCGGCCGGGATCGGCGGCAGCGCGGAGTGTCACGACATGCGGTTGTGTGGGCGCTTTTGTATGTATTTATTTATATAGGTAAGTTCAAGTCTACTACTGTCGCTGGAGCAGTGTGGAGCAGCACAATCCGCAGGTATGCATGAGGTGGTACCGTGATGCGATGGTTGTCATGAGAGCGGGCGAGCCGGGGAAAGAATAGGTATAGCTCCCGCGATGCTGCGCTGCGGTGATGATGATTCTACGTAAGCGCCTACGCGCCACCCCACGGCGTATACGTAAGCACGCAAGAAATCGTGAATTTTGTTGCAGCGTGAATTTTTTGGGCCTGCAAGGAAATTTTTTTTTTACTTTAAAAGTTATAAAAATTAGAAAACAAAGTTACTAGTGTAATATAATTTGTTAATTTCAATGATTTTGTGCCTCCTGTCGATCACGGTGCGTATGTGCGTGCTAAAGAAAATTTTCTGCTGCACGAAAATTTTGTGCTCAGCTGATACACTCCAGAGAAATAATATTTTCTTATGCTAACAATGTTATCACTTCAAATCACTTCAACCTCTAAGCTATTACGCTTGTATAACATTGTGATATCAATGCGTCTATATTAAGTGTGTTACTCACAACACATTGTTTTCTAAAACAATTGCAAATTGAATAATTAAAATATTAATTTAAGTTATTAATAATTAAATTTTTTTTTCATACAAAATTAAGAATGAAAAAATATTTTATTTTTTTTTGCTTTCTCGAAAAAAAGATCTGTAAGGGTGATAATTTTCGTTTTGATTTTTTTGCTTTTCTTGGCGTTTCGAAAATTCTTAAAATAAAAAAAAATTACAAAAATATAAGAAAAAAAAAATAATTAAAAAAATTAGGAAAAAAATAAAAAAATAGAATAAAATAAAGAAAAAAAATAAAAAAAATAGAAAATAAAATAGAAATAAATAAATAAAAAGAAAGAAAGGAAAAAAAAGAAAAGAAATGAAAAATAAAATGAAAAAATAGAAAAAAAATAAGAATAGAAAAGAAGAATGAAAAATTAAAATAGTTAAAAAAAAGCTTTCTCTTTGAGAAAGCAAAAAACAAAAATGAAATAAAAATATATTTAAGCGACGATTCTTTGGCAGGCGATAACTTTTAAAGAAATGAAGATATCGACTTCAAATTTTGTAAATATATTTCTTATACGTTATTAAAGAGCTAATTAAGTTTTGGAACTGATTGGACCTTATTCAGTGCGTTTTATAATTAAAAATACTTTTTTTTAAGTAAAAATTTTACAAAGATTTAAAAAAAATTGTAAAAAAAAAAAAAAAAAAAAAAAAAAAAAAAAAAAAAAAAAAAAAAAAAAAAAAAAAAAAAAAAAAAAAAAAAAAAAATTTAAAAGTTGAGAAAAAATGAAATAAAAAAATAGAATAAAATAAAAAATGGAAAGAAAAATAATGAAAAAATATGCAAAAAAATAAAAATGAAAAAAGTTGAAAAAACAAATAGAAAAAAAATAAAAAAAATATGCAAAAAAAAAAGAAAAATTAAAAAGTTAGGAAAAGAAAAGAAAAAAAAAGTAATGAAAAAAATATGCAAAAAAAAATTAAAAAGTTAAGAACAGAAGTGAAAAAAAAGAAAGAAATGAAAAAAACAAACTCTGGGGGGTATAAATACATCATGGGACCCACGGTAAGAACAAAGTTCCTTAAACCTAAGAAACGTACTAAAAAAAAAAAAAATACATCAGAGAACAAGAGAACCGTGAGACCCACTTAGAACGAAGCTCTACGAAAATAAGCACTCGTGTAGTTCTGTAAAAAAAGACGAGTACAGTACTTACGTTAACAGAACTTCGGGAGTACTGCACCTGTGTAGTGCACTGCAAGAGTACTCACGAAGTTCTGTTAACGTGAGTACTGTACTCGTCTTTTTTCACAGAACTACACGAGTGCTTAT
>JAPYZE010005616.1:0-17382 GCA_030522805.1 Leptomastidea abnormis | reverse complement strand
TCATTTATAGTGGTTGTGTGTGCTAGCTAGTCTAATCAAAGAGTTGATGAGCTGTAGGTATATATCTATGTATATATACGTGTTTCGAAGGATTATGTTTAAAATTTGAGCTTTGCAAGCTCTCAAACTGCATCTCTTAACTTTTGGCTGTATTTATGTATAAGTACGTGATATAAATAAATGCGATATAGGTAGATGTAGAAATAAAAGAAATTTATATTTTAGGATTTTATCTTTGTATTTATAAAAAAAAAGCTCAAAAAGCTCAAAGAGCTTTTTTTACTGGTAACTTATCAATTTTTTTTTTCAATGATATATATCCAAAGTTTGTATAATACTTCAGATGTCTAAAAGAAGAAGCAGAGAAGAGAAAGAAAGGAAGTTGATAAAAAAAAAAGTTTCGGGCTTTAGATGGACGCGCGAATTTTAATACAATAGGCCGACCGAATCGAGCGCTGCTGACATATACCGTGTGTCAATGTCGCTCTATACTTCTTTTCTTGTAAATGCGCGATAAATAGCTTTGCTCTCGCACTTGCATTTTGTAGATATATATACAAGCTTTTCTTGCTGCTTTCGCTTATTTTTTTTTATTTAATATTTAAATTCAAAATTCGCATTATTTTTACAATATTAAATTGCATGCTTTTTTTTATAATATATATTATAATATTTTTGATTGAAATATAATAAAACTGTTAGGATTGTTATTTTTGGTTGTAAATAGGGAAATATATATATCTGAATCAGCATCGAGCAATAATATATTTTGCTGTTTAAATGTTAATATTATAAGATCATTTTTCTGCATATAAAAATTATTCAAACTGGACACAATTTTGATTGTTGTTGTTATTAGTATTAGAATAGTGAATATAAACAATTACAAAATTAGTTACATGCAAGCACAATTACTGTTAATAAATTCAACTGAATTTAAAAAAAAAAATTAAAGAATACTTAGTTGTTTCTGCAAATGCTGAAATATATATTTTTTTTTTATAAATGCAAGTTAAAAAATTATTCGTTGCATGATCAACGGCATATAACACGTTTGTTGACTGATTAATATATAGAGTTTAAAAAAAAAAGAATGTTTGTTACATATAAAACACCAATATGACAATTTATTGCTAATACGAGTATATAAAAAACTCCAAGCAATATCAAGTCAATTAAAACAAACGTCAAAAAAAATCATATAAACTAATTAAAAAAAAAAAATCTTATTCAAATCACAGACGGCGCTAAGCAACTTGGAGGAGATGTCACAAAATCAGGGTAACTACCGACAAATCGACGGTGGTGGAGGAGGAGGAGGTGGAGGCGGTGGTGGTAGAGACAGTAGTCCCAGTGCTGGGACACAAGAACGTAGTCGTAGCATGGGTGGTGGTCCAATGCGTTCGAGACCTATGGAAAAGAGACACGACACTTCGCGTTATAGTGGCGTACCATATTTATCGCCACCCTTGCCTGAAAATTGGAGGAGAGCCAATTCCGATTCGGCTTTACATCAAAGTGCGAACGAGGCCTGCCAAGTTAATTCTTCGATGGCTCATCGTCGAGGTAGCGATGCCTGTTAGTCAAAAAACAAAAGTTTTTATTTATTTTTCTATACAACCTTATTCTCCTTATACATTTTTCGTTCGCCAAATTATTCTTGTCATTTTCATATTGAATAGATCATCGTAAAATCCTTATCAAAATTTGTATTCCCAGATAATAAATTTGTTTAATTTGTTTAAAAAAAAAAATAGATCAGCGAGGACACAGTGCCTCGAGTGCCGAGAACAGAGACTCACATCATCATCACGGTTACCTCGAACGACCGAGATCGTCTTGTGAAATGCCAAGGGTACCTGGTATCAAGTAAGTTTTTTACGATCAAAAACAAAATCAATTATTTAATTAATAATATAATATACGAATCTTGAATAAATAATTATATTTTTTTGTCTAGTGTTTATCCTAGCTCGCAGCCACCTGGACAGCAGATTCCTATAAGTAATAACACAGGCTCGCTACCGGATCTTAGTAATGTTCATTTTCCTTCGCCAATTCACACACCTCTCGATCAGGAGGATCATTCGAGTGGTTCACAATACAGCAACGTACGTAAATCCACTTCGTTTTATACATCCGACAAATCTCACACATATTCTTATTTCATTATTTTATTATTCTTTTCTTTATTTTTTTTAATTCACTTCTTTTTTCCATTTTTATATTTATCTCTTACTCATTTTCCTATGACTCTTTTTTTTTCTTCTTATATTTACTTACTTGAATATACGTTATTACAATTATTTCTTTCAAAATTTGCATTAACAATCCTATCTCGTTTTTTCTCATTTATTTATATTCATGTACTTTTATTGACTATTCTATTTTCTTATTCAAACGTTTTTTATCGCCAAGTGTTTCTATGTTTACGCTGCGTTTTTTTCCACAAAAATTTCACTAGATCTATTTTTTTTTTTTTTTTTAATTTTTTTATTAATATTATCTGCGCTCATCAGTAACAAATTATTGAATAGATACATACTATGAAGCAAGTATTCGGATCTATATGGAGAGAATCAGCCGTCAAAAAGTTTACAATATATTTAATTTTATATTTTATTAACAACTAATAAAAAAAAATTAATTTTTTGATGTTGCTAAATATACTGATATCTAAATGTTGATTAAAAATTTTCTGCACATTTCACTAAAAAAGGCCTGCGTTTTCTCGTGACAATTTTCATCCGTTCAAAAAAAAAAAAATTGTGCAACTATGATTATTAAAATTGAACGATGACAAGATGTGTTGCATTTTTAATACACAATGATGCACAAGTCACGGTCACAGCTTAACTAAAAAAACAAACTAATACAGCTTTGTCGTAATAAATTTTTTTTTTGTTTTTTTCATAAAAAATAAGCAAAAACATTTGCAAGAATTAAAGTAACAAAAATTTTTAAAAAATTAATATAAATGTACAAAAAAAAGAAAAAAACAAACAAACAAAAAGTAAGGGTTTATGTACGGTGTATACTGTCATCTATTGCAGAGTCAAACGAGCAGTCCTACAACCTTGTCGCCGACCAGCTTGGCACAAGCTGGAAGGCAATCCTTTACGCAGGAACACAGCCCGCCAAGTGCCCAAGTAAATATCCTTGCGACGCCTATAAATAGTATACATAATAGCAAAGCTTTTTCGGCTTTCTCCTCCCTTATATTTAGAATTCCCATAGATACATATATTTATATATTGATCTTTATACCTTGCATCATGTCTTATTTTTTTCCTCGTTTTTTTTTTCTCTCCAAATGCAATTATTAACGCGTACACTTATACTCACATAAATATACACACAAACACTTATACACGCATTACGATTAAATTTACGTACTAAGTATGAAATTTTAAGTTTTATTCAGAACGAACAAATGATAGTTTGAAAAAAGCAGCCAATGTAGATGCATGTTTATATAGGCACGATATGAATTTATTGTGTTAGTGTACAATAAGTTTAATAATTAATAGAGTAAAACGCATTAATAACCGAAAGGTCTTGTGCATTTACCTGCACTAATGTACTTTGCAATGTCTATGTTACTTTCTTTTTCATCGATCAATAAAATTAAGTAGAAGATTTTTTTCTTTTTTTTTTTCATTTTTCTTTGATTTTGTTCTTGTTATTTAATTTTTTATTGAAACTTTCTATATTTTACTAATGAGATTAATTTTTAATCTTTAATTTATCAATATTATCAATGTTATTCGTTACGTTTTTCAATGTAATATTTAATATTGTATCTTCAGAGTCTAACTACTCTAGTTCTACTCTAAATTATTTATGTGCGACACCATGCAAAGATGATAACCATGTGATTGCTCTTATGCCAGCATATGCAGTTCTCAGCGCAATTAATCTTTTTCAATTTTATTTTTTTTTCTACTTTTTATTTAGCTTATTTTGTTTTATTTTGCCTTGGTTGTAGAAGTTTTTTATTATTTTGCAGACTCATTTATCGGTGCCTGTTAACCATAGGTATCTACAATCCTGTAAGGTTAGTAAATGTTGGTATTTTATGTTTTTTTTTTGTTATTTTTCTAATTGCAGTTTCACCGAATGCTTTTTAATGATACAGCAGGCATAGTTTTACTAATTTTTATTGCTATGTTTAATTTATTTCTGAAAGAATTAAGTCAAGCCTTTAAAATGAATATTAATTATGCTTATAAAAATATACAAATCAGGTAATCTTATATTTTTAATTTATCAATATTCTTTAAGAGGTTTGATTTTTTTCTTATATGTTAGTACCCTTAATTATCACAGTTCACTAAAATATTGTATCTTTTATAAGTATATTTTTAAAAAAGTTCATTCACATCATCAACGTTACAACATCAGAAGGAATATATGTTGCTTTCAATTGGTTAAAGCAAAATTGTTATGTTAACTGATAGTATATGTGTATAAATATGTAGTGATAAGTGTCAATAAATAGAATTGCACTCCTAACAGCAAAAAAAAAACAATACGCTATCTTTTCCATTGGTTGGTAAAAGACACAAGTTTTTCAATTGGAGTTTGGCAAATCTTGGTCAGCATATCAATACAAAATATTATTGAGTAGTTTTAGATCTATTAATTTATATAAATAAGGTCAATAGTCTAATGACGAACGGCATAAATTAATGGAAAATCAATGAATAGTTGCCGTATTATATAAGCAGTAAATAATTTAAATTTCAGTAACAAGTTAACGATTTGTTCTTTTGACATTAAAGCAGGGCTTCACGCTGGACAACAACACAAGTACTTCACAGCAAGACTTGAGAATAGGCTACTCCCAGCATCAGCATCAAACTCAGCCACAATCCGCATCCGGCCAAGGGGTGTCGCCAGCTAGTCAGAGTCTGCCACAGCCAGTGCCAGGCTCCGTATCACCTGGCATTCAAACTCATCCAATAGCTCACAGTCCCAGTCATTATGTGTACCAACAGCCTCTTAGTCCAGTTGCCCCTCAAAGCCCAGTAAGATGTTCATTAGCCTAAACATTTATTTAAATTTATATTCATTATATTAAATTTCAATTTTTTATCGCAGAACGCTTCGCAAGCACAAGTGCATCCGCAAAATACGATGGGTCAATTTAATTCTCTTAACTACAGAACACCTCAGATGGTGAATAGGCCATCACCTCAATCTTCGCCTAGTCTTACTTACCAGGTAATAATATTTGTAGCTGTGATATTTCGTTTTGTTTAAAAATAAATTTTTTTTTTAATGATAATCGTTCTTTTACAGGGAAGTCCTTTAAGCTACAGTAACAATCCATCTACTCCATCTAGTCCTACAGGTCACCATGGTCCACCTAACTTATCACTTGATCCACAAGACCAAAACGTATTTATCAATCAAGTCCATGCAGACTTTGAACAGTTCAGTATGGTAAGTTTTATGATTTTATTATTTTATATAAATTAGTGTTAAAACATGCCTCACATTCTACCTATTCACGTTACATGCACTCTCGTTGTCAAGGCTCCAATCGTAAGTATGAATGAAAAAATTAGTAGCATTTTCGGTTTAGTCGTTTTGTGTTCGAGTCAAATTTTTTTTTTATAGTTCTTGCTTTTTTGAAGAGCTCCGTAAATATCATATATTTTCGATCTGATAGATAGCGTAAATTATAATTCCATCAGTGCACAATTAATCCTTTTCCTCTCCAATAATGTCGCCTTCAAAAAATATTTCTTAAGGCCAACAATGATACGGATAAATTCGAGAAAGAAAAAACAGACATCGTAACATAAGCATGTTGTTCGGTTGAAAGATTATAAAAAAATTTTTATAAGATGTCCAAGGGTTTTTTATACAAATTATCTGTTGCCTGCCGTCATTAGGATTGGGCGCAAATGATGCAGCAGCTCGAAGATACCGGTTATTCCTTGAGCACACCGTTGGACGAGGTGATAACGAGCTCTTACCCCTTAACCTTTGTTTAAAATGTGTGCATATACATAAATCTTTATATGTACACATTTATTTGTATATCTATACACATTTTTTTCATGTTTTCATGTCGATTTACACAAATGTCTTGCATACGAGCGCTAGTGCTCCATACTTTTGTTTGAAGAATTTTTTTTTTCAAATTATCTTATTCTAGTTTTATTATGATTTTTCAATCTTCTGTTCATGAACTGTGGAATGGCTACAAAGATAAACTAATGTTACCTTTTTATTTTCTTGTCTTGGAATGTCTTTTTACATTTATAACGTGTTTACTAGAAACAAGTTAATTTTTCAACTAATAAGAAGGATTTTTATTATATTAATCCTTTCTTTCATACCTGACAATAGGCAGTTTATATTTTTCTCTTATTTCATTGATGTTGTAGATGTCTGTTTATTTTATCGAACTTGGTTAGATTTATATTTTTATAATATAGTTGATACATGCTTAAAATATTGTTTATATATCAGTTATTTATATCTACATTTTTCTAAATTTGTCAATTATAGTGTACTTAATTTTTTATATTTAGATGGATTCACCATCAACAACAATTGGTCCTTTCATTAATTCTCCCAGCCATACTACATCTTACACACAGGTTGGTGTTAAAAATGCTTGCTAAATTAAATTAAAACCTCAACATAAATTAAAAACAATATTTTAATATAAAAAATCGGTAGAATTTTGACATTTCGCAGAGTGACGTGCTGAATGTAGCAAGTGATCTTGGCAACAACGATGCCAGTTATTTCGGTACAAGTCCTTTGCAACAGTTGGGTTATCAGTCGAGAACACCAACGACAACGCAACAACTAACGCCTCAAACACCTAATACGCCAACAATTACGCTTACAGGTGAATTTCCCTTATTTAAACATTGCATGCCACGCTAGAAAAAAGGAAAGTGACTTACTTTATGCGCCATCTCCAGATTGCTCATTGGGACCAGACGATCTTGTGAGTTCGGATTTCGGCAAAGACTTTAGCTCGTCAATATCAGCGAATTTTGTTCAAGATTTTTTTCCTTCTGAAGATCCATTGGGTCAAGATTTAAACTTACGTCAGGAAGATATCAATGCCTTAAGGCAGGGCCTTGATCCACTCGATTTGGACGAGCTGCAGAGGCTCGCCAGTGCCGACATGGTCATTTCTGACCCTAGTACTGAGGCAAATTTCAGACTGGAACAGCGTTGAAGAGGTGCTGCTGGCAGTCTAGTTTGTAAAATAAAAACTATTATATTTACATTTAATTTTTTTAATGACGTGAAAAGTGCGTGACGCGCAGAAATCTGAAGCTTTAGTGAAGAAAGCTTTGATTGGACAAGAAAGACGAATTAAATTACGTCGATGCCACGTTGTGTAAGACGGAAACTGCGCGTAATAACGATTACTGAAAATTTTATTAATCAAATTTTTTTATTTTATACTACTTTGTATATTGTGTCGCGTATAATTATGGTATATACAATTACCAGTGACGATAATCTGACTTTTAAAATAAACAATGATCGCAGATTTGATATAAATAGTGATGATTATCATAATAATTGCCGTAAATGAAGATCTCTGAAAAAAGCACAAAAAATCATTTATTGATTTAAATATAAATATACATAAAATATCCTATAAAAAGTTGTAAAAAGATTTAGCTCATAACGAACAATACACACCGAATCTTATATTATGCGATGTCGACGGATCGTTCTTCATGAAATAACATTTTTTTTTTCATATTAATTTTTCCTTTTAAAAAGAGAGTCGCCGAAAATTCAATTGCTACGTGTACATATTGTACTAAAGTCATTTAAATAATGGTGAAAATTGATCTTTTGTTTTATTTTTAAACAACTAAAACTGGTTCATGCAGCACATGACGAGAAAGTAAGACTCAAAAAAAAAATACAATATATACACGTTATATAAAATATTAAAATATAGTTTATCTCTTGCTGTTTCTTGATTGTAATGTATTGTGCAATTTTTTATTACATATTGTTAGTGACTTCTTTTTTAACTTGAGATACAGCTGTAGTCAATATTATTGATAACTAAAACTTTGTTATTATTGATTTTTTAAATTTTAATCTGGATCCATTTTTCATGCTAAAAAGTGCCTTTCATTTAACCGATATAAATAAAAGTCTACTAAATTAAATATTAAAGAAGAAAATTATAATGTTGATAAGTTTAAATTTAAAAATGGCACTATAGCATTTTCTAATGTTAATTGTTATAGACAGAAAACTAAATTATAAAAATATTGATCTTTCCATAAATTAATATTTGATGTAATTTATACTTAAAATTATGATGTAAAAAAATTTATAATAAATTTTAATTGCGAATCTCAATGTCGAAAATAAGCAAAAAATTTCGTTGTTACTTAATCGATTAAACCAGAACCGTCGCTAATTGTGTAGGAATGATTCTACATAACTACAATATTTCATACTTCAATATCTCTCTCTCTCTCTCTCTCTCTCTTTCTCTCATTCTCTCAATAGCGACTATAAGCACTAAGACATTTTTTGTGCACCTTAACTATTTTTTTATAAATGTCTCTTGCATGCACATACACGCACATTTTAATCATAAAATAATAGGTCTTTGTAACACAAGGAATTTGTAAAGATATTGGGAATAGCTAACAAAAATTTCTATTTCAATGACAAAAAAAAAAGTAAACACTTATAAAAATGTACAATAATTTTTTGTTAACTGTTTCCTATATCTATTTTTATTCCTTTTTTGTAAGGGACCTTACTTAACTTATTGAAAATAAAATTTAAAAAGTATTGTTATAAATGGAGTAAAAGGCAAATAATATGGCACATATTTGATTGTACTCACACGGCCTCCATGGTTGTCAATTCTTTTTGAAAGTATAAATCTTGATATATTAACTAGTCAAGATACATATTAAAGCTATCAAAAGATTAAGCGCTTAATGTAGACAGATTACTCGAAGATGTAAAAATCAGCGAAATTGTCATTAAAAACTTTGATTGCATAATAATGTAAATACATATTATATATGTATGTATAAGTTTTCATATGCGTGCATGCGCGCGCGTGTGTGTGCATGTGTGTATGTTTAAACAGTACTTTTAACATTGCAAACTGTTGCCTCAAAGTGCAATGTTTAGTTTGTTTATTTAAATATTTAAAAAATCAGAGTTCACACAACCAAGTGCCAATTGCTGTTTAAAAATTTTTCACAATGCTAAATGTAAAAAAAGAAACATTTTATTGACTTGAAAATTATAATGAAGTCTAAATTTTTTATAATTTTACAGTACAAGCTTCTTGCGTCCATTTCTGCAATTTTGTCAAGTTGCAGTTTTTTAAAACTATATAATGTTTTTTTTAATATTGATATTGTGTTAGTATACAAATGTATTCATACATTTTTATCAAAATATTTTAGTAAAATAATAATACTTATGCATTTTTTAAGGCGTAAAAAAAATCTGGTACCAGGAAAACAAACCTATTTATTAATCTACGTTGCGAGTATTTACATGATAGAAATTTTAAAGATATGTGCATTAAAAACAGTAATAAAAAAGAATTTATTTTATGTGTCAAAAATATGACCGTAATTGAAGTTTGTAAAGATTGTTAATATTATTTTATAATTTGAATTAAATTCCTTTTTTTCATGAAATCTATACACATCAGTATGTAAAAAAATTAATTGTATTTTCTTGATTTGATAAATAAGTTAATCATATGAAGATACTTTATAAACTGTTAAAAATTAAATATTAACAAAAAAATAGGCGTTGTGATTAAATGAACTCGAAATGTGCCAAATCGTTAAATTAAATAGTTAACAACTATCTTATTAATGATAGAAGAGACAGAATTGACGAATTTTGATTTATAGTAAATGAAACAAAATGTTTATGGCTAATAAATTCAGACAAAATAATGAATAAGACATTGGGATGCGATAAATGTCAATTTGTTCAAGCAACTTTGACTGTGTATAGTGCCCAGACTGTGTAAGTGTGTGTAAGCGCCCGCATGTGTGTATGTGTAAGCATACGTACATATATTGATTTTACAAGAAAGATAACAGTTTACTATTCTAATTTATAAACTTTTTCATAGAAACTCTTTTTTATTGCCTAGTACTTAATCCATAAACATAAATAAACGTGAATAAATTATTAATGTAACTCATTGTATAAATAGAAATGCTCGCACACACTCATATGCTTTTAACATACGTGAATCGTTTTATTATTGATTTATAGAAAATAATTTTTTCCTACATTGCTTTGCTGTAATGTCATTATTGCTACTATTATTATTGTTAAAATTATTATTATTATTATTATTATTATTATTTTTATTATTATAATTATAATTTTTATTGCTGTTTTTATTATCACTACCAAACTTTTGTAATAAGTTTCAATTATATTTTTTATCAATTTAGAAATATATGAATACAAAAATGTAAATCTCTGAAAGAAATTAATATTTATTTGTTAAAAACTTGTTACTTTATAACGGTTGAGTTGCATGAATGGCATAATTAATTTATATTTTAATAGCATAAAACTTTTTATTAAAAATAATACGCTGATACATGTATAGAAGACAGAAGATAGATCAACAAAGAAATAAAAATATTGTTTAGGGGAAGAAAATTTTTATACACAGTTAAATGTAGTTTTTTGAAATTTTAAATCTGTTTTCTTACGCAAATTTTTACTTGCAGCAATTTATTATCTTCGTATAAAAAAATTAAGAGGCATATAAAATATCCTTTTTATGAAAATCTATTGTGAAACATTTAGTACTTAGTCGATCTTAAGCAAACACATAGGATTTAATCGTTTTTATTAAAAAGCTTACAACTACTAAAGGTTTTTACTTATTGAAGTTATCTTTAACTTTACTTTTTAGTTTTACTCAAAAATTTTTTCTCTTTTTTAAATTTTTTTTTTTTTATACTGTTTTTAACTTTATCCCACTGTTTTTATCTTTACAAAAGATATAAAAGAAAAATCCGAAACTTTGCATTGTTACATTTTTATTATACTTAGATAAGAAATTCTGTATATATGATTCAACTGGCTTGAACTAAACTGCACGTGAAGCTAAGAAAATCTGCGTAAGTTGTTGATAAAGGAAAGCATCGGGTTCATGCTCCAGAGTATAATTTGTATTGTATATCTACGTATAACAACGGTCAAAAGAATATATAAGTTCAAGTAACGAGAAGAAAAAAAAATGTGTGTGTGTGTGTGCGTATGCGTAAGCATTTTAAAGACAATTGTAATATTTGTATATAGCCAAAAATGTTATTTGTGGTAAATTATGCAAATTACACGTGATCGTACGCATTTGGGTATATGTATATTCACATGCGTCAAAACATCAAACACCCAGGAACTTTGCACAACACACAAACACTCAACAGATGCATATAAAAAAAATACTATAAATAATTATTATCTGTATTTGCCAATATATCGTTGTATCATATTATTGTGAACACCATTTCTCAGACATCGATTTTTGTAAATAAATAAAGAAAAAAAAATATCAACTTGCTTTTCGGTTTACTGTAACTTACCATTATTACCTTTTCATGAGATGCTCCTTCTGCCAGTATATTTATTCGACAAATTCGTAAAGTTATTTACATTTAGGTAAAAATAACGATATTTTTTTAAACATTAATTTTTTATTTTATCTAATATACAACATCTGATTTTATTTACAGAATTATAGTTTTAATAATACATTATAATTAAGAATTCTAAAAAGAATTAATTCTTGTTTCTTTTTTTTCATAATTTTATCTCTTATTAAGATTTCAATTAATAAGAAATATATTTATATACAATTGTAAACAACTTTTTTGTGGTTTTTAAAATATTTATTTACTCTGAACTAAATTCTAAACTGTTTTCTTTTTAAATTATCACAAAGTTAAACAATCTTTTTTTTTTTAATTTCTATACATTTTTACATAAAACAGCTTTTTATATTAATACTTATTATTGTAATTAATTATATTATTATACGATATTAATATCACTCTTGAAAATATTAATAAAATATTTTTCCTATATTTTGCAATTTTTACTCTGCAAACATATATTTTTATCCATATATGTGCCAGAGTCTATCTAATAAAAATTTATCGACACTTCAATTTTCTTCATTGAATATGAAGAAACGGAAATGTATTTTATCCTATACAAATAAAATGTGCAAAAATAAAAAAAGGAAAGGTGCATAAACATAAAATAAAAGAAACAATTATTGTGTAAAGCAACATTTATTGCAAATATATTAATAAATACATGGCTTCAACAAAGGAATTGAAAGTAAAATTTATTAAAATAAAAAAAAATGTATTAGGAATACGTAAATATAATACCGGAAAAAAAATAAAAATTTAAGCAGTTAATTATAACTGTTAATATATTTTTATGGCAACGCATTTGTGCGACATAACATAATATATTATCTAGCATATAATATAACAAAAAATTTATTGCATTCATATTTTTATAAAATTTAAATAATATAATATATATTAAAATTAACATTAAAAGCGTAATCCAAGCGAAAAAAAAAAAATAATAATCGTGCTGCGAAAGCTTGCTTATACATAAATAATCAAAATATTCGAAATTTCGCAGTTGTAATATTAATAATATACTGTTAGCCGAAAAATTTTATTTTTCGTTATATAATGATACTTTTTTTATTTATTTTTTTTTTTATTTTTAAATGTTCCTCATCATTTAGCACTCATTTCTAATACTATTATATTATATTTTGCAAAACGTCCAAATTCATTTCTCAGTCATAATATAGTTAATTTAAATAAGTTACATAATAATAAATCGTTAACTAGAAAAAAATTTATCGAGCGAGGAAAGAAAAAAAAAAAATTCTATAAAAAATCAGAAAAAACGTTTAACTCATATCACAGTCCAAATCGATTGTTGCGAAAAAAAAAATTACATACAATAATATAATAGGACGAAGTCGAGAGCAGATAATATATAATAAAGAGAAGAATACATATATTTATATATAAATATATCTTTTGTTTTTTTTTTTAATAGTTTTCATTTTCTTTTAATTTTAGAGACGAATCAATTGGTCTGAATAACAGGCATATAAAATTTGTGCCTCGGCGTATCTCGCGTATGTTTGAACGGAGCTTTATTCGCTTGAAGTAAAGCCGCGGGACAAGGTCCTTTCTTTTGCGAAGTAAACTCCTTGCGATAGCTGCTACTACTAGCCGAGTGTTTCTCTTCACCAAGCTTGATATGCGATACGTTGCTTTGACGTTGAACTCGTTCGACCTTCTGATACTTGTCTTGACTGTTACTAACGAAGCTACCGTAACTCTTGGCTTCGCTCGCGTGATAGAAAGATCCTCCAACGCTGAGATTGTCACGCGGTGGTCCGGTTTTCGCGACACGTCCAACTCGCTGTTCCCTTTCGTAGCTGGAAGAAGCCCAGGGATTACCATCCACCTGCTGTAAACTCGATTGACCTCTCCTACTCTCCACCTGCTGATGTTGACTGTATTCCTGACGACTACTTTCCCTTTCCGCACTGGCTATACGTCGATGAAGCGCAGTATTGCTTATGTCGGTCGTTGAAGTTATAACGTTCCAGCGAGTTCGAGTTGGCGAAGCTACTCGGCTTGCACTACTCGCTTCGCTATTGATGATACTTTGACTCTGTCTTGCATTTGCAGAATCGATTAGTCTTTGACTTCTGCTAACTGTACCACTATCGATGGCGATTTGTTTCGAACTTGATGAATCGACAAGCTTTTGACTGCTTTCGTATTTCTGTTGTTCCAAACGACGACGTTCAAGTTCTTGTCTTTGTCGAATCGATACTTCTTCGCGATGCATCGATGATTGAGTTTTAGCTGATGACGATGTTTTCTGATCGCTACTGTAAATCTGTTGCTGTCTTGATTCTATTCGATTCGGACTGTATGGTGTACTTGAATGAACAACTTCGTGCGATGTTGTATGAACGTGATCACTTGATACCGTTGGTATGTATGGTTTTGGTGAGTAACTACTGCTTTGTGATATTTTCGTACTTTCTTGATGATGTCTACTTTCGGAATCTTGAATCGATGATTTGTATGATTTGCTGCTGGTTGTATTGTAATCGATTTCTGGACGAGTGTAAGTATGAATTTTTTTATTGTAATCATCGCTTGTACGACGTGATTCTATGTGACCTTCCATTCTCAAATGATCTTCTCTTCTGTAAAGTTGAGCTCGGTAATTATCACCGTTGATTCTTTGATAATCATTTTTCGTTGCTGACATAGTTCGCGTTTCTTCTTGTCTTATAATCTCCTGTGGTTTCTTACATACCTGTTTATCACTTGTATGAGATTCGACTCTGAGACTCTTTTGGAATTCGGTTTCTTTTCTCAAATCTGAATGACGCATTACTTTCCTCTGTTCCGTTGTCTTTTCAGTTTTATCAATATCCTGTTTTGTAATTTCTGTTTTTTGACTAACGATGTTTTGTTCGGTATGTTTCTTCGTAAATTCACCTTCCAACGTTTTCAAATTATCCGCGTGTTTTATCAGAGTACGTCGTTCGATTACACCTTGAGTTACAGTTGGTTTTTCTGGAACTTCAAATTTACCTTCGGGTTTAAGATTATCCGAATGTTTGATTGGCGAACGTCGTTCGATTGGACCAGGTACCGATTTTTTCGGTACGTCTATTTTACCTTCTAATTTAAGATTGTCTTGAGGTTTACGTACATCAGCTCGCTCACCTTTGATTGGCGTTTTTTCTTTAGGACGACGCTCGAATTCACCTTCCGGATGCAAATTATCAACTGGTTTTTTAGGTTTTGGTCTTTCCGATGGTTTGTAAACTTCAGGTTTTGGTCGATCGAATGTTCCTTCAGGACGTAAATTATCGGTATGTTTAATTGGCGAACGTCTCTCCCCCTTAATCGGTGTCTTTTCTTTAGGTCGACGTTCAAAATCTCCTTCAGGTTTCAAATTATCCGCATGCTTGATCGGTACACGTCTTTCACATGGTCCCAATGGTATCTTTTCTGGTCTCTCAAACGTACCTTCAATACGTAAATTATCTTCGTGTTTAACAACCTCGACTCTTTCGCCTTTAAATACTTTGTAATCATCGCGTGAACGTATGTCCAAAAATTCACCTTCGATACGAAGATTATCTTGATATTTAGTAACCTCGGCTCTTTCACGAACCACGAAATCTTTGTAATCATCTCGAGATGTGATAAGTTGCATATCACCTTCAACATGAAGATTATCTTCTCGTCTAATAACATCGACCCTTTCAGCTTTGACAGGTTTAAAATCTTCTTTCGGAATAATAAACATTATTCCTTCTGGTTTAAGATGATCCTTAGGTTTCTTAACTTCAGCTCTATCTCCTTTAACCGGAGCTTTTTCTTTAGGACGACGAGTAAATTCACCTTCTGGATGTAAATTATCCTGCGGTTTCTTTTGTTTTGGTCTTTCCGTAGGTTTATACTCTTTTGGTTTTGGCCTCTCAAATTCTCCTTCTGGTTTCAAATTATCTTTTTGTTTAATTGGAACACGTTTTTCTGCTGGTCCAACCGGTGCTTTTTCCGGTCTAACAAATTCACCTTCAGGTTTCAAATTATCTTGTGGTTTCTTAACTTCAGCTCTGTCACCTTTAACAGGTGCTTTTTCAACAGGCTGTCTTTCAAACTCACCTTCAGGGAATAAATTATCTTTTGGCCTTTTAGCAGCTGGTCTCTCACTAGGTTTATATTCTTCAGGTTTTCTTTTTTCAAATTCACCCTCTGGTTTCAAATTATCCTTAGGTTTTTTCGCAACCGGTCTCTCAGCTGGTTTAAATTCTTTTGGTTTAAGTCTTTCGAATTCACCTTCAGGTCTCAAATTATCTTCATGTCTAATTGGCACACGTTTTTCAGCTGGTCCCACCGGAGCTTTTTCCGGTCTCTCAAATTCTCCCTCAGGTTTTAGATTATCTTGCGGTCTCTTGACCTCTGCCCTTTCTCCTTTCGTTGGAGCCTTAGTTTCCGGACGACGTTCAAATTCACCTTCCGGACGGAGATTATCTTGAGGTACAATTTGTGCGGGTCGCTCAGCTGGTTTGTATTCTTTAGGCGCTGGTCTTTCGAATTCACCTTCTGGACGCAAATTATCTTGAGGTACAATCTGTACAGGTCGCTCGGCTGGTTTGAATTCTTTTGGTTTCGGTCTTTCAAATTCACCTTCCGGCCGTAAATTATCTTCGTGTTTAATTGGAACGCGTTTTTCTGCTGGACCAACAGGTGCTTTTTCTGGTCTTTCAAATTCTCCTTCGGGCTTCAGATTATCCTGTGGTTTCTTAACATCTGCTCTTTCTCCTTTCTTTGGCACAACAGATTCCGGTCTACGTTCGAATTCTCCTTCCGGATAAAGATTATCTTGAGGTATTATTTGTACACGTCGCTCTGCTGGTTTGTATTCCTTAGGCTTGGGTCGTTCAAATTCTCCTTCGGGTTTCAAATTGTCTTCTTGTTTTATAGGCATACGTCTTTCAGCTGGTCCTACCGGTGCTTTTTCCGGTCTTTCAAAATCACCCTCCGGTTTCAAGTTATCTTCTGGTTTCTTTATTTTCGGTCTCTCGGCTTTCTTCGTTACGAAATCATCTTTTGGCCTTCCTTCGAACGTACCTTCTGTTCTCAAATTATCCTCATGCTTAACAATTTCATATCGTTCACCTTTAACTACTTTAAAATCATCTCGAGTTCTAGAATCGATAAAGTCACCTTCCATACGAAGATTATCTTGATATTTCGTTATTTCAGCTCGTTCGCGTACGATAAAATCAGCGTAATCATCTTTCGATGTGGTAATTTGCATATCACCTTCCATGTACAAATTATCTTGATGTTTAACGACGTCAACCCTTTCTCCTCGTACGTGTTTGAAATCATCCTTTGGACGACCTTCGAATGGTCCTTCCGGCTTGAGATTATCTTTTGGCTTGACAACATCAGCTCTCTCACCTTTAGTAGGTGCCTTTTCTTTCGGCTTCTTTGCAAACTCACCTTCAGGTCGCAGATTATCTTGTGGTCTTTTTTGCTTCGGTCGCTCAGCAGGTTTGTATTCCGCTGGTTTCGGTCTTTCAAATTCACCTTCCGGTCGTAAATTGTCTACTTGTTTGATTGGTGATCTACGCTCTGCGGGACCAGGTGCTACTTTCGTAGGACGTTCAAATTCTCCTTCTGGTCTTAAATTGTCGACCTGTTTAATTGGCGAACGACGTTCTCCGGGACCAGGCGCTACTTTTGTAGGTCTTTCAAATTCACC
>JAPYZE010005615.1:0-19171 GCA_030522805.1 Leptomastidea abnormis | reverse complement strand
AATTTTAACTGAATCATTTTTAAGTTATTTATAATTTATAAAAAAAAATTCAGCCCGATTGCAATGTTAATTCTATTTGCCATAGAACTCCCTTAAGGTCCTAGGGTCAGTTTACTATGCATATAGAATATGCTGTAGAAACACTATGGAAAATTAAGTTTTGCCTTATTCGAGCACCAATATACAGGATCAATAACAATCGAAATAAAAATATTAGCCAAATAAAATTAGCTTAATAAATAATAAAAATTTGTTAAATTATTGCATTAATGCATTACTAAAATGAAATAATAATAATAATAATAATAATAATAATAATAATAATAATAATAATAATAATAATAATAAACAAATCGTTTTCGATAAATAAGATGTTATCGTAATGAAAATATATAGAAAAACTATGTTATGAGGACCTTCCTTCTCAATATAAATATTCTACCCCTATATCTCAAAGATATTAAATCCTTTTTTTTTTTCTAAGGCAAGTCTTATTGAGAATGGTTGTTTTATGACTGATTGCGTTAATTTTAATACAAGTAGAGAAGTAAAGTAGTTTTTTTTGGTAAATAAGTTTATCTATTTTTCGGAGAAAAATTATAAGTAAAATTTCGTAAAAATCAAAGATTTAATGCACTATTTTTATTATTTAAAAACTAATTTGATAGTATGATGATAAAAGCATTTATTTGCTGGAAAAATGCAGTGACTTGATCAAAAATAAGAGAAAGGTTGAAAACTAGAATTTTGATAAATAAATTTTTTAATAAATAAAAAATTTTCTTTAATCCATAAAAATAGTCTCTATCATTGCAGTAACTTAAATGTATGAGTCATAAATTAAGCAAATCGATTTAAAAAAGAACAGAAAAAAAGAAAATTAGGTGACGATAATATAAAATTAATTGCCTTAATTTGAAGATGAAAAAAATGTTCTCTTTATCGTTTGTTTGCTTCTATCCTCTCTAAAGTGTCATTGTCATGAAATAGAAAAAACTCGCTTATGAGTAGCATAAATAAAAAAGAAAAAAAGACTAGACGTGGAACGAAAAAAAGAAAGAGAAAAAAAGAGGCCGAGCAAATAGGAGGAAATGTCAAGGGGGTGGGATGAACGAAAACGAGAGAGCGAAAGGGAGAAACGGGGGCCTAAGATGTGTGTGTGTATGTGTATTTGTGTGTGTGTATGTAGAAGCAAAGAGGAAAAGTTCATTGGCTTGTTAAGGTCGGAATTTTGCTTAAACGAAAACTGCGGAGTCTTGAGGATCTCCACGTTTCTAAACTTTCTTTTGACTTTCGAGTGTAAGACGACGTTATAACTTGATACACATTTTTTTTCTTCATTTTTTTAGGTGTAGCAAACAAAAAAAAAAATAAAAATTTAAACTTTATAATTTTATTACTTTGAGTAATGCAACTGTTACAGTTATGACGATCGTTATAATTTTTTTTCATTTCAAAAATAATAAAAAGATAAATTGTCAAAATGAAAGTAACGATCGTTGCTTAGCTTACTTTTTACTGTTAACTCTAGTTTTTACGCATTTTTTTTTTTCAACTACTGTAAATACTTGGGCAAATATTAGTTTTTATTTTTTTTATTTTTCACGAATCCAAATTAAACTACGCAATAAAGAATAACAATATACGAGTATATGTTTACAAAGTAAAAAATATTGTACACAATTAAAAGAAAAACGAAAATATTATTTTTCTACGCTTATAATATTTCACTTATAATTATTAAATAATAAAACGTAAACAAATATAACAGAGCAAATAATAATTGCAACTACGACTCTTTTGTCTCTCCGACAAAGGTAATAAAGATTATTCTCTGAAAAAAAAAAAATTCTTTGCAAGTATCATAAAACATTTAAAAAGAACCTCCTGCGGCCTACAAAGCTTAAACTGTCGAACGCTATATATCACGAAGAGAGCTTTTAAGGCGCTTTATGAATTTATCATTGTCGCACTTCTTGCGCTTGACGAGAATGAAGAGTCTAAAGCACATCGTAAGAACATTAGCAATAATGCTAATAAATATAACAGTGATATGTATAATGGTTATATGAGCAACAGTGTACATAAAATGGGAATAGATTGAAAAAAATAAAAATAAAAAAATCAAGGTATATTTGGTGTATATTTCGAATTAATGAAAAAAAGTCGATAGCGAGTCTCAGAGCTGTGCAGGACCAGAGAAAGCTTGAAGCAATTAGCTATAGCTATCTTTCGTGTACTTGGATGGGGAGGAAAAAAAAAGGAGGGGCGATTGGAGACGATGGGACACCGTCCTCTGAGGACAAAACAAGCGTCTCTGGGGAGAGGAAAAGAGAGTATATACGAGAATTGGTTATATTGGCATTACGGAGCTGGGGCTGGTGGGAATTAGGAATCTAAATAATGAACCAAAGATTGTAAAGGGAGGATACCGTAGTGTTTACTTTATTTTTATTTTATTTTTTTCTGTTCAGCAGCGAAAAATCGAGCGAATTCCTTTTTTTTTCTTTTTTATTTTTGTTCTCTTTGTTTACTTGTTTGCTTGCAATTAATAGACTGGTATTTCGATAGAGATGTAGATAAGCCGTTATCACCGTCGTTAATGTTAAATATACTGTATAATTTTGTAAATTTGCCTCATTTTGAATATTCTAGTACTCTTATTTATTCCGTGAATTTTTTTTGTTCACTTTTTCAATGTTGTGCTAATTTCGTACATAATGAAGCATATTTTTAAAAAAATATATATTTAAAATCGCGAGCGAATAATTTTGCAAAATGAATATTTTTTTATATTCCCAGGATTATTAATAAAACACGATGTAATTCAACTTATTACAATATTGTAGCATAAAATTTTCGAAAAAATAAAAAAATATCTGCGTTTATTTGCAAGCGTAAATCCGCTTATTTGTTCGCTCACGCTTGTTTTAATTTCGCTTAATACATCGAGCTTCGTTCGCTATCTCGCAATAAGAAAAAAAAATGTAATATTTAAAGAAAAAAAAAGACCTCAAACACATCTTCTGTATTTATTAGAACGGCACAAACACAGAGCATTTGGAGTGCAAAAAATATTTTGTTCTCCGAAGAATAAAAAAAAAAAAGAAAAATTTCCGACTTCTAGTATCGAGGGAAATAGGTCAAAACGACAAGTTTCCTCTTTTCTCTTTTCCATCCTTAAAATGTGTTTGTGCACGTGCGTGCAAGAGTGCAAAAACGAACGCGTTGTAGAAATGCCTACTCGTGGCTCTGTTATTTCCTCTTTTTTTTCTTTTCCCCTCATCTTCTCCAACGTTCGTGAGGATATATAACGGCAAGCTTTTACCATTTAATAAGCTACCCTGCAATGCATGCGAGTACACATGCTTTAGATTCTCTCGCTGCATGGATGACAAGTGTGAGTACGTGCATTTAGGTGAGCCACGCGGAAAAAAAGAAAAGATAGAAAGGGAAGGAAAAAAGAGTTAGATTTATTGTGCTTTTCTTCGAGATTTCGTTTCGTATTTGCGTTTGAAGATATATATTTATAGGAATATATATTGGTAAGAGAGAGAGAGAGAGAGAGAGAGAGAGAGAGAGAGAGAGAGATATGGATATTTGTGCTCAAGCGGAAAATATTATACGCGTAAGAAAGTTGTTTCCTTGGTGTTTTATCGAAGAGAGTTCTTTATCTCTTTTCCTCTTTATTATTGTATTTATCAGGAAGTTTTTAGAGTGTGTGTCTGTGTGCGTGACGCAAAACTTTTGGTGATGTAGGTTCACTTTGGGCCATTGAGATAATCTTGGATATGAATCAATGTCTGTATACAAAGAGGAAATCTTTATAAAAGACGTTATATCATCAATATTAGACTTGTCATTACGTTTTTATTTGTTGTTGAATGGTGGTATGAAAAATAATTTAATTTATTTAGTTATAAAAACATTATAGTAAATTTTGAAAGGAAAAGTGTGCAGCGCTTTACTTGTAGGGTGTTAAAATTTAGTGGGGATTCGTGATATTTTTTTAATTACTTAACTTAGAAAATTAAAAGATTGATATAGTTATCATTTAATTGTTAGAAAGTTGCTTCGTAGAAAGCGGTATTTCAAAGCGAAAAGATGATACTGTTTCCAACTAAATAAATCCCTGTTGCGAGAGCTGATGGAACTTTTTTAATTTTCTGCAAATTAATAAAACTTTTTATTTTTAAATTAATATTGGATTTTTGCCCCTCTGTGTTATAGTTTGTAAAAGTCGATATAAAATTTAAAGTAATAATATTTTTTTTTTTTTAATAGAATTGCAAAAATATAAATATTTTAAGATTAATATTAATTTGAAAAAAATTTTAATAGCATCTATTTTTAAAAAATAAAAAATACCCAGTTGAAAGAATGAAAAATTTATTAAAATGTAAGTAGTGTAAATCAGTTTTAATCAGACGCATTATTAAAATACATTTAACATACATTCTGTAATAAACTCATCTTATTAAAAAATATTACATATTTTTTAAATTATAGTTTAAAAAAAAAAAAAAAAAATTAAAAAATGTGTTTGCACTCACCATAAATTTAAAGTTTAAGAGCAACAAACAAGTTGACCGATAGCCGATGTTAAATCAAACAACCCTGCTAGATTTATGTTAAAATGACTTTACACACTTAGCCCCTCGAGAGCCCATCAACATCGCGCATAATTACATCGCAATATTTATGCGGCCCGAGCTTCTCTCTGCATTACAGCGTCTTAATTAATTATAGCACGTCGACCCCGATAAATTTCATCTTCTCTCCCCCCTTTGTGTTATATATATAACAGAGCCGTGACAGAGATAGTGTATCTTATCGAAAGATAGAAGAGAGAAAGTACGGCCAGGCCTTGAGAGGATTTTTATGGCTCAATAAAGTGCAGAGTTCTGATGGTTAAAGTACTAAGTCCCATCCACAGCCACAAACAAATGGAAAATAGATTTAAACGACAAATTAATTGTCTTTTATGCATGTAATAGACCATAGAACTTGCACGTTCCGTATAAGGAGATAGCTACATATATAGCCTATCTAGCTTACGCCAAGGTACAGAGTCGTCGTAATCCTCTTTGGCTCGTTTTGCGCGGCCAAAATACCAAGGATTTGTATTAATTACAAAGACCGCTTTTCATGCAAGCCTTTCTCTCATCCGCGCGTGTCACGTACATTTTTGTTCTTAAGTTCAGTGTGGAAGAATAAGGTTTTTTTTTTTAATTTTTTATAATATAGATGCCAAATAGGTTCTTCTTGTTATCGTGTTATTAGTTGTTTCTTTACTTTCTTTTTTTTTCTTTTGCTGTGTTGATTGGTACACTCGAGAACTGAGTATTATTGTTACATAGGACCGACTTTTATTCGGAGTCCCTGAATTAAGTTTTTTTTTTTCAAATTTCAAATAATTAACTTGTTGATGATTTCAATTGGTTTAACATTTTTTTTTTTTTGTTAGAAAACAATGATATTTTTAGGATTAATAGTTATTATTATTATTATTAAAATTTTATTAAAAAAGACTTTTTTTATTTACATTGTACCGATATAAAATTTATACTGTTTTAAATTTAAAATTACAAATGTTCACTTGATATATTAATTTATAAGCATTTCATTTTTTAATTATTATTTGAAATTTCATTAACTGCATTATGTAAACAACTTTTATTATGATTCAATATTATTTAATTAAATTTCTTCATATTAATTAATTAATTAATTTATTATTGGGTATAATTTCAACAGTACTTTTAAAATAAAATAAAAAAAAAAATAAACAAATATAACATAAAGCATAACGAACACGAGCTTTCGCAGTTCAAATTTCATTGTATACTCCACCATATTCCTCGAAGCAATCAGCTTCCCGACCAATCATTCGCTCGCGTTAAAAACTAAAAAGCTCAATACTCGTATATTTTCCGACTTCTTTCTACAATTTCGCATATAACGACCGCTCACTACAACCAGTCATGATTCCCATTTTCCTCAATCCTCTTTCTCTTTCTTTCGCAGGCTCTATCCCCCCCCCCCTCGGACGTTTTATGCAATCGCAGCCCATAATTATTGTTATTCCACGAGCGCAACGGAATATGAATACTGAATAGGTCGTTATTACGTTTCAATTAGCGCAATCGCCGCGTGTCCGGCTTTTCCGACCGATCGTCCGTTCTACCCTCCCCTTTCCCCCCTCACTTTTTTTAGCTCGTCAATAGCCAAATAGAAGTCAGTGCTTTCATTTCTCATTCTAGCTGCGCTTTACTGATTTCGCGGATATATATGCTCTGGAGTATCTGGGAAAATGAATATATCGTAGATGTATATATCAGAAGGGTAGCGAGCGTATTTTGTACATGCCTATACTGTTTGGATGTATACGAATGATGCTAATTGATCCTTACCTATCTACAATGCAGCCTTATTTCTTTTCATTTAAAGTTTTTTTTTTCAATTTAATTAGAAATGCGCTTGGAAAAAAAGGGATCGTTAACTGATTTGTATTATGTTGTTTGGACTGTTTAGGTAAAAATAGTGGTCTTTTTTTTATGTGAAAGAGATTTTTCGAGCAATTATTAGAAAATCATTTAAAGCTGTTTTATTTTGCTATAAATATAAATATTTTAAAAATGAATAAGCAAATAAAAAATGCAATGGTAAACGCGGTTATTAAAATCCATAAATAATAAAATTTTTATTAAATTGCCAATTATAGGAATATATTCAAAGGTACAACAAATAGAATATAATTCCATCATGTTTTAATACAAAACGAAAATAAGTTTTTTAAAGCGCTTTCATAAAGTAATAAATTTATTATTGATAATCAACTTATTATTTCGTGTAAAATAATTATATCGTGAGTATTGACATTATTATTTTAAAATAAAATCGAAATTTGTGCTCAAGAGGAAGTACGTACAATATGAGAACAGTAACGTACATGAAAATCATATTTCTACGTAAATTTCGAATATTTATTGTGTAGTATGATAAAAATGACCACAACACAAAATTTAAAAGAAAAAATTGATGAGTATTTGATTAAGAAGCAAATTATTATCATTATTCTTTTTAAACTATTATTATTTTTACATAAACAAAATAGAATTAAAATTTATGTGTATAATGCACAAATGTAGCAAGAGAGAAAGTAACCTAATTTTTAGGCTTTTGTTGTTTAAAACAGCTTATTTATTAAATTTCATAAAATAAAATTTCAATCTAAATTTTTTAATCAACATTATAAAAAAAGAAAAAAATACATACATATTATCGCGCTGCTTTTTTAATACGTCAGATGGTTAAGTGAAAATTGAAAATTTTTTATTGATATTTAAAATTTTTACCAGATTTTGTGTTGGGGTATATTGTTACCACGTAATTAGGCCAACGGCATGCTAATTTTATAAAGTTCATTAAACAACTTACTGCCACAAAATTATTAAAATTTGTTTCATAATGATGAAGTTGCTCATAAACTTGGAAATTTAGAACAATTAGTTTATCTATATAGAGATGTTAAAGTTTTGAAATTTGATGTAAACTTGTTAATTAAGAAACATCAGTATTGATTTGGAAATTTGAAATATTGAAAAATGGTAAGAATACATAGATTTGATATAAGTAGGAAATCTAAGACTTTTTGAGTGGCTTGGTCAACTGAGCGTCAATTTTGTAATCTATACAGGTTATGGATTCCATTCTCATCTTTGATTAGTAATTGCGAGAGTCATAACATGTTAAAATACGATTAATAAAGTGTCTATTCATACCAATTCATCATAATACCTAATTTAATTATTTTTCAGCGTCAATTATATACAAGCTTTAATTTTAGATTATTCATTCTTAGTAAATAACACAAATTTAAATCCATTCCATCAAATCATCTCACCAATAAATTAACATTAAAATTGTCAAATCTTTAAAACCAAACTACCAACTATAAACAACCAATCATCAAAATTCAAATAATTTATTAGTATAACTGCAAATTTTTTTCCTTTCCTTATACCTATCCCGTCAAACACGCTCGGTGTGAATTTTATATCCTCAGGCGACCATAAATCTGTGAACGGCTTCTAGAGGGATGAAAGTAGAAAAAAGAGGGAGGGAGAGGGGGGGATGAAGAGAGTTGTACGCACTCCACCCCCACTTCGATCTCTTTCCGGGAACTCGAAGCTCAATCGAAGGCTAGACCTACTTTCTCGACTTCTTGAAAGTGAAATGTCACCGGGTAGTCTCTCTTTAGATGGCATGAGAGAAATAGAAAGAAAAAGAGAGAAAAAGCTTTTATTATATAGGTACTCTCGCAAGCGCAAGTAAATTTCCATTTTGAATAAACAGGCCGAGACTCGATGTTTGCTCTTCCGCGTCGCTAAAACGTCAAATTACGAGTTTCTATGGAGTGTATATATACAAAACTGTGCGTTGCACTATATACTCTCGCACTTGCTTGCTTGTTCGCTATGCGTAACTATATATACATACGTATCTCGCGTCAAATTAGCCTTGCGCGCGCAAATCAACTTATAGTCTCGAGGACTGTATATAAAAGCAGAGAGAGAGAGAGAGAGAGAGAGAGTATGTTGGGAGAATATGGCGTTGACATCTTGTTCGAGGAAATCTCTGATATGTTGCGCTTAAAGGTCCATCAAATTTACCTAACGCTAGAATATCTACAGCTAAAGGCTGACGTAATATTACGTATATATACAGCTTCTTGCTTATCGGAGATCCGCATGTGCATGTATAGGTATACATACAGCCTTGTCAGACAGTTGATGCCGTTAATGGTAGGGGGTCAGTTTTCCCAATGAATTTATCCCAATGCCGTTTTTCCCAAAAATTCAATTTCCCAAAACGTTCGTTTGACGTATTCGCACGACGGTAACCACAATTCAGTTGTTGACGTTCGTTTGGTAAGAGAAAAAACAAAAAAATGCATGTGCATAACGTGAATGTAGTCGTGAAAACTGACCCCCAATCGTTAATATCGAATTAAGCTTTCACGACACAAAAAGAGAGGTATAGAGAGAGAGAGAGAGAGAGACAGATATAACTAACAAAAAGTGACAAGCTCTAAATAAGTGGTGGAGTAGTAGAACAATAGAAGTGGGGGGTGTTGGCAATCCGGAAACAAATTTGTAGATGCCGAAGGGAGAGAGAGCGAGAGAGAGAGCGTGGGCGCGGAAGATAAATGCCGAGAGTAATGGAAACAGACGGATAGGGGATCAAAGAAAAGCAAAAGAGAGAGAGAGAGGAGAGAGGGGGTAGCAGGAAGTGCGGAAAAACATTTGTTTTCGACTGGATTAGTTAAGGACAAAAGCAATTGATGGCGAGTTAGAAACGTTAGCCAGCTCAAACGTGGAATATGTTGGGAGGGTGGTGAACGTGGCTGCAGCAATTTTCTTTTGGTTATTTTTAACTCAACCTCTCTCTCTCTCTCTCTCTCTCTCTCTTTCCTTTTCTTCTTTTTGAAAATATATTTGGAAAATTGAAAAAGTAAGTTTTGGCAAAGGTTTTTCGAAAGATGTTCTAGGCTGGAATGAGTATAGAGGTGGGGAAGGGGCAAAGCTTCTTATTTTGTCGGCGCTATGCGTAATACTTTTGAGAAGTTGGCGATGAATATATATTTGCTGTGAGATTGGAGAGAACGGTATAGCGAGAGCGAAATGTATTGAAAAAATAGGATGTAAAGAGGGGAAGAGGGGTGAAGATGGTATTGCAGTTTTATAAAGTTTACGAACGAAGTGCTTTTATTTACAGCCTCAAAGACACACACACACACACACACACATACACACACACACTCGCATTGACGAAGAATATCGTTCTTTAGCTCCTTGCCTTATCCCCCTTTCCTATACACCCAAGTGTAAGCTATTTTCTCAACCTTTATCTCTTTTCTTTTATCAAGAGAAAGAAAAAAGAAAGTATTCGTGAAAATACTTTAGCGAAAAAGCTCGTTTACGTATAAGTAAATGTTTCTATACGTTATGTAGAGTCGAGCAATGAAAACGAGTAGAAATCGACGAAAAGAAACAAAGTAAGCTTTGAGACTGCGTAATTTAATTAAATTTCAGCTTAGCAGTCTCTACGCTCTACAGCTAAAAAAAAAAGTATCACGTAAAGACCGATAAATAAGCCGCATTGAAACAATGTACTTGCGTACAAACAATGACATACAGTAAGAAAGAGCAAAATCATGAGGTACTCGAGGTACACATAATGACACAGTAGCTACATAGAAGATATATACCATAATGTTGCCATAAATACATGAGACTATACACATAAAGAAGCATATACAAAATGACAAAAGAGTGCAAAAAAAAGAAGTATAGAGTCGAATATAAATGCATAACAAGATGAGATAGAAGGTGTATCAAAAGCTCGGACAAAGCTAGCTTGCAGTACTGCAGGAAAAACAAAAAAATTGGAAAGCTTCTCGTGTAAAGGGATAGAAAGAGAAAGGTTGGTCTAGCAGAAAGAGAAAGAAAGCAAAAGGTTACGGTATTCCGCGCGTGTCGAGAAACCGCTGGTTAATTTGCAAGACCGCCCCACGTTTGAGCTTGCGTTCGAGATTATTGTCCCGAGAGTTTTCCGCTTTTCTCTATCTTTCTCTCTCTCTCTCACTCACTATCTCATTCTCTTTCTCTGTTTTCCGGATACCAGACAAATCTTGTTATACTCTATGCTCCGTAACCAACCCACTCTTCTTTCTCTCTGTGTCAACGTAGCGAAAAGCTCGTTCTGTTCTCTCTGTCTTATTTCTGCATTTACCTTTAGAGCTTTAATAGACATAATGGAGAAGAGAAGAGGTGGGGGCTGGGCTATCTCCTCATTATTTTTGCTCGCGCGCATTGGCTTCCGTGGTTTTATAAAAAAACAAAAGAATGTTGAAGAGATGAAGATAAAAAAAAAAGGAAAAGAAATATGGAAAGTAGAACTGTGCTAAAAAAACCGCAATTGTTTTGTCACTGATTTTCCTTAGCCTTCTCTCTACTATCTAAATATATCGTTCAGCTTTTTATTGTATCAATCCACTGTTCTTTCTCTCTTTTTCTTTTTTTTCCTCCTTGCCCTTTCTTCTGTTTCTCGTTTTATTCACGGGGTAGTTTTTTCCGTAGTCTTCATAATTACGCGTACATCCGCGAGCGCGTGGTAAAGCCGGCTTAGCCACTTCCTTTACTTTTTTTCATGCAGTAAGAGAGAGAGAGCAAAAAAGAAAGGTGGATATAACTACAAAACTAAGAAGGAGGATTATTTGGTCAGTTATTTTTGGGATGTATATGCTATAAAACGTTCGTAGAACCATTTTGCGGCTTCATTTATTTTAGCTTCGGACAAGCAACAGATCTTAGTGGCTACGAGCTGCTGGTTTGTAATTTTTATTATTATGTGTGGCTTATTTTGAGGCTTAAGAGTGTATACCTCAACCTGCTGCTTTTGCTCAATCGTTTAAACATCTGGACTTTTTCTGAGGATTTAACGGGCATTTTGTAATTTTTAGTTATGATTTATGGTACCAAGGTATTTTGGGAGGAAAGATATTATTGTATTATTTTATAGGATAACGGAGCTTGTAATTTTATTGCTCGGAATGAGTGCAGGCGTGTTATGTGTATATTATATAGTTGACGTTAATCAACGTTGGCCATGAAGGGATTGGGGTTATTGGTTTTAATTAGTAACCATAATGTACTTTGAATTACATTACGTTTAATATGCTACATAAAATAAATAAATAAATATTCAAATAAAATACTTGTACCTATATAACGTTGAACTTGAACTGATGTTATTTAAAATTAAATAAATTTTAACAATTACAATTTTAATAAATAAAATATTATCATAATTAGTATTGGCGTCTTTACAACTTTTATGAAAATTTTAGAATTGTTACATTAATAAATGATTGACGTTAATTTTCTATAAATTTTAAACAATAAAACATGTTTCAGCTAAATTAAATGGCTAAATAAATATTTTACTCAATAATAACGTTGGTATTGATTTATGTAATGATCATTAGTCTTCATAAATTTTAATTAAATGAGTTTTAACAACATTTTCTTTTTCTTAAAAAATTAATCTTTAAAATGAAAACGCCAACTATAAAAGCAAAAAAAAAAAAAAATTAACCATCTTACAAAAAAGAAAAAATAAAAATATCAAAAAATTGAAGTATGAAGGTGGTAAACGAGCAAAAAATTAAGCCTTTCAGGGTAGTAAAGTGGAAAGAGAGAGAGAGAGAGAGAGAGAGAGAGAGAGGGGGGAGGGGCGGGGGGGCGGGGGGTGTGGGGGAGCGGGCGGCGGTGTTGTGACGCAAGTGGGGGTGGGGCGTGGGGGGCAGGTAGGCTGGAAAGGACATTATGGACATAACCGAAGGCGAGCTATAAGTAATCGCCCCGTATCAGCTGCTGCTACTGCTGCTGTGCCGCCATATTCGTTGAGCTTTACGTCCATTAGAGGCATCGGTGGGAGGCGCATTAGAGGAAGAAGAACCAGCTGCAGTAGCCATGGTGGTGGTGGTACTAGGGTGCGGTTGGTGGTAAGAGTTGGTGATGAGGTAGAGAGGAGGATTGGAGAAAGCCTATATATGTCTTAACGCTGCTCTCACAGCCTCTCCTTTAGAGGTACATATCTATCCCCGAGCGTGTCGTCCATAACTGCATTAGTCGATAAATAAAAGAGGGACCATAATCTCCGCGGCTTGCTCGACTCCTTGTCTTACGAATGTATGTGGCAGAGATAGCTGGAGGTTCAAGAGGAAGGAGGAAAGAAGAGTATAGGAGGATGAGAAAAGCGGCCTATAATCCCGCAGGCCTGTTATACACTGTGCAGAGTCGCGCGCGAGCTACCGCGAATTCTCGACGGGACCAGGCCGCGCTGCTACTGCTGTTACTGCTGCTGCTGCTGCCTGTCCATGGGCTTGATATAGCGTCCCGCGAGAGATGCTTTCTCTCTCTCTATCTCTCTTCCTACCCGCGATCCTACATTGAATTATGCGGGTCTCGACATTCTCGCGCTTACTCCTTGCTTCTGCTAAAGACGACAACGATGGTAAGGGGAAGTGCCAAGTTACGGACAAAACACACACAGGCTCTTATACATGCACATTTACAGCAGCTATAGGCATACATATGAATACGAGAGAGCGAGGCAGAGAGCCTTTGTATGTATGAGAGATAAAGAGAGAGGTCGAACTCGTTAGCCGAGATTATGTATGAAGGCTGGACGAGCTCTCTCTCTCTCTCTTTCTCTCGTTCTAGTCCACACGGCTCTTTTCCCTGAGCTTCCGGCCAGCTTGCGGTACTTTGGCTCGTGTGCACGTGCAAAGGAGAACAAGGTGGCAAGGTGCGGGGGAGAGAGGAAGAGGAGGAGAAGCACTTTGTAGGCCGTTTTATCGCGCTACCGACCCTTTACCCCATCCTTCGGAAGAAGGGGAGTGGGTGTATAAATGTGTATGTGGCGCACGCCGGCTTCCTTTTTATCAGGAGCGCTTTATCGGGACAAGATTGTCCCGAGGCGCCAGCCAGCCAGGCAAGCAAGCAAGCAACCAGGATTGAAATTGCTATGGAGTGGAGGATGGTGTGGGGACGAAAGGGGGTTGGGTGCATGTGTGCATGTTACGAGGGAAACGCGATCGCGATTTTCGTCCGAGCACGCCCTACGTGACACCTGAGGATTGCTTTCTCTTATATTCTATCTCTCTCTCTCTCTCTTTCTTTTTTACTCTACCCCCCCTTTTCTTTGTTAAGATTTATCGTTTTCATGTGGCTCGTTTGCCTTTCTCTTTCTCGCGTTTCGTTGTAAAGCTCTTTTAAGCTTTCCTCACGAATGTTATGTTTGAAAAGGGTGTGACTGTTTTATTGTTTTTTTAGAGACTAGTGAAATAATAATTGAAAAAAGAAAATTGATTGTAAAAGAATTGATGGAAAATTTGTTATTAACTAAACTTATTTGATTTTTCAAGACCATATTTTTTTGTCATTCATTCGCTATTTCTAATATTCCAACTTTCAATCTATGAAGTAATTTTAGCCCGCTAAGACTTAAAATACTATCTTATGCCAAAAAAATCCAGTGAACCAAATTTTATTAAAATCTGTAACCATTTTGTTACCATTTTTTAATTAACAGAGTTTTTTTATATTTATAAGTACTAGATCGTAATTTGCGCATTCCAACATTATCTTGTATTATTTTTCAGTAAATGCAAATTAATAAAAATGGCTTTAGGCTTTGGCTTTATTGAATACATTTTTATTTAAAAATCAGTATTAATTAATATACTTATTATTTTCGCCCTAATTCAACCTTTTTTTTAAAAGACATTAATCAATCATTAACGCATCTCTCTTTCTCTCTTTTAAGGAAGAAAGAAAAGTATAGAGAAAGCATTTAATTACTTTCCAAAAGCACTCGAAAGGACAGAAAGAGAAAAGAATATATGCAGCTGGAAAAAATTAAACACGAACTCTTTGTCGGTATGCATTTAATAATTAATTATACGGCCGTTAGTTCCGCGCAGTCGTGAAAAAACATTTATCGCTCTCTTTCACGCTCTCTCTCATCCACTGTATATATAAATATACGATTTGGTCGTTCGATATACAAAAAATAAGTGCTAATAAAAGAGCTTTAAACTGAAAGCTTTTTCCAATGCATTCCTCTCTCTCTCTCTCTCTCTCTTTCTCTCTGGATATTTTATTATACATCAGGCATGAAAAGGATAAAAAAAAATACAGAGGCCACACAGCAGAGCAGTGCGTCAGCGGGTTAATTATTCCGCAGGTGGGTCGCTGTAAAGAAAGCTTTTACGCGCAAGCTCGAATAGGACACCCGCGCTTGCATTTTACCGCTATACTTCTTTCCTCCCTCCCGCCCTCTTATCCTAAAGCAATGACCTTTTAATTATCGAGAGTTAAGAGAGAAAGAGAGAAGAAGCGATGTATTGCTTACTAGGGAAGGTAACGAAAATACGAGAGAGAGAGAGAGAGAGAGAGAGAGAGAGAGAGAAAGAGATGGTCGGGTGACAGGATAGGGGTGTGGCTGCTGCTGCTGCCACCGTCGCCATGCGAAACTTTAAAAAAGTTTAGATTAAATCCGCGTTATATACGCGTGTGGAGGAAGCAGCAAAAAAAAAGCTGGTAAGCGGATATTGACTGGAGGCTGGGGGTGTTGGTAGTGGTGCTGGTGGTGCTGGTGGTGGTATATAAACGGTAACAGGCGTGTGTGGGCGAAACGTTTCGGAAATTGATTTTTACTTCTTTATCTCGCGCTGCGTATATATTTCTCCCACTCCCCCATTCTCTCTCTCTTTTATTTTTTGCTCAACGATCGCTTTTGGATCTGACTTTTCTCAATTTTAACCTTATTACTTTTTCGTCCCTGTGAGACGTATTGCCGTCTCGTGACAAAGTCAAGATGTGAACTTATGTATAGAAAATGCGACATCCAGAATATATACGTTATAGCAACAAGCAAGCAAGCATAGTATAACGTCGAGTCCGAAAAGGAAAATTGTCGTTATAAGTTTTGCTAAGTCGGTCCCGAGTGTGTATATATATACATCACACTCCTTGGGCAATAAGGGGTAGAGGGTAACCTGGGTAAACTTAAGGAGCCAGGCCACAGAGAGAAAGAGAGAGAAACCAGTTGGTATATATACCACACTACCGTCACCACCACTCCCTTCTTCCCACTGTTCTCTCTGGCACGTGGAGCTTTACACAATGCAAATTAATCGCTTGAACTTCCGGCCAACTTACCCAAGGCACGCGCTTGTGTTTTCTCTTTCTCTCTCTCTCTCTCTCTCTGTCCTAATATTGTGGTCTTAGCTTAGTTGCGAATGACAAGAAACTCGGGCTCAATTGTGGTACTCGCGGTTGAATTTTAGTTTTATCGGAAGGACACAGACTTTTGGGGTGTGAGCAAAAGCTTGCGGCGATAAAAATAATCGCTGGAGGGGGTATGTAATGGTTTGGTCTTGTTGCTTATGACATTTTGATGGAGAACGGCTTACTGTAGTAAAAGAAAAACAGAGATAAAGAGAGAGTAAACACATTGCAGTGTATTACCAAATCAATATGACTTTACTATTTAGTATTTTTATTTTTTCCGGAAATGCGATTATTGTTAACTAACTTTAATACCATAAATTCGTACATATAAGTAAGTCTCGGGCTTATATGTACGTTTGGGAAATTACGAAATCAACAGTACACCGTCTAATTGATAATGGGAAGAGTAGAGGGTGAGTTAAAGTTTTAAAACGCATTACTGCTACGCCGCAAATTCAATTTCTCAGGTACTATATACACGTATG
Source organism: Leptomastidea abnormis (assembly GCA_030522805.1). Taxonomy (NCBI): domain Eukaryota; kingdom Metazoa; phylum Arthropoda; class Insecta; order Hymenoptera; family Encyrtidae; genus Leptomastidea; species Leptomastidea abnormis. The sequence continues at coordinate 2,820 of JAPYZE010005615.1, read as the reverse complement.
TGTGTATGGAGAATCTCTATCTCTTTCTCTCTATCTCTGTCTCTCTCACGTAGTAATTGTGTTTATACACACACACACACACACACACACACACACACACACTAACAGCTCATCCACTTAAAAGTAATATTTGCTTATAGTTTTGGTAAGGAGGTAAGAGGGAGAGAGAGGAAACATGCGAGCGCTTGGCAAATATTACGTTCGCGATTTAATGTTTGGTTAACAGATAGGGATTTAGCAAATCAAAGGTGTTTTATCATTATTGAAAATTGTAATTGAAATATACGTATGTATGGACTTTGGTTTACAGGAATAGAAACAATGAGAAAAGTTTTGTTTTGTAATAACTAAAAACTCTTTCTCTCTATCTCTCCCCACTGTTTTGGGGTATATTTTAGAGGGTTTATTTTTCCTGGAACGCTGTGACGCGAAAACATCAAAAACACAACAAATTTGTCTAACTAAAAGTTAGATTGGACAAAGCGATTGGTAATATAGTGAATGGAGTTGATGAATATTTTACAAATATTTCAGTTAACTTCTAAATTAACGACTTGTTCAGATTCTGAGAAACGATTGATTTAACTTAATATCGTGACCTGATATTTTTTTTTTTATCGATTTTAGTTTCGTAAATTTATAATGTTCGATAATTTCTCATTAAAATTCATGTTAAACTTTTAATCGACATGATGAGTTACGTTAAAAAATTTGAAATAGTTGAAAATAAATATTTGATAGAAATATTTAACAAAACTTGGCTTTTGTCTAGTGTGATGTTTTAGATAAAAAATTAATTGTTTTTTTTTCAAAATGATTGATATGACGTTGAAATATTATTTAACGTATCTAGAGTTCATTAATTTCAATGATATTTTTTAAAAAATAGAAATTTAGACGTGGATTCCTGCAAAAAATTTCAATTATTAAACCGATGACTAAATGATCGTGACTGATTTCATTTTAAAATAATTATGACGTTATGATAGACAAGGGAATAATATACTTTTTTAATAAATAAGCCTACGTTATTAGTTCAATCAATAAAGCGTCTCTTATTATGTGAGATATTGCAATAAAATATAAAAAATCAATTAAAAAATTTTTTCGGTCTCCATTTACTCTCGTGTGAAAAAAAAACAAATCATTCTAACCTCTACAAATCGTATGAACAATTTAAAAAAATAGTAAATTTAAAAATACAACTCTTTCGCGCTTTTAACGCAAACAAATGCCTATTTGCCTATACATATTCAATTTCACCTCAAAGTCTTCAAAAAATCAAATTCACCGGCATATTTTCAATAACTCACGCTTGATCTATCTCACCAGTATCCAGCAACAGCAACAACAGCCTCAATCAAACCTACCAAATACTCGAAACTCTTAAAAGCCATTCAGCAAGGTTATTTTCCAGCACAAGCTTGCTCACCGATCAAAATGCCAGGTTAACACCATTGCAGTTGTACGATTTACACTAGTATATATAGCAACTACACTATATAGGATCACTTCCAACCAAGCGTAAGTATAGTTCCACGTTCTTTCTCTCTTTCTCTCGCAATTCAAAACGCAAATCACCAGTGTTCGGAGAGACCACAAAACGGCCGCTGGTCAAGTAGGGGTGTACAGGCTTGCGTTAACGCTCGCTCGAACTGTCGCTTCTACTGCAGCTGTATTCCATAAGAGAACGTGTTGCTATAGGCTGGCTTTTGCGACTACTATAAGAGCAGACCTCTAGCTTCAATGTTCACTGTCTCTTCTTCTTTTTCTTCTTTTTTATTTTTATTGTTGAGGTGTTGTAGAGGGGAGGTGGCGAGGGGGGGGGGGTAGAGGCGTTTGCGACGACTTTACGAGCTATATACCTGAAACTACTGTGGTTGAGGGAAATTTGCATGGGACACTTTGTATTACCGGAAACGAGTAAAATTGCGCAAGATTTTATTTTACTTTACATTGCAAATCAAAGTTACGGGACAAGAAGGTGAGAAGAGGGGGGAATGAAGTTGTTGATTTAATGCGGTACTACATCGATGTTCATTTTGATAAAGAGATTAGTTATTATACTGATACTTTTTGTCAGAATTAAGAAAAATAATGTTACTAATCAATTATCAAGTTTTAAAAATTCATTTTACTATAAGAGTAATTTTGACTTACGTATTGATTAAATTTTTACAAAAATATTCTAAGCGATATAAATTAGTACGTACATACCTATATACTATATATTTCAAATCGTGTAACGGTCGTCAGGCTCGCTCGATGTAGGTACAGCAGCGCCGTCGGCAAAATTTCTTCTTCTTTCTTCATCTGTTTGCCTTTTTTCCCTTTAGCTTTAGATTTAGGCCTTTCGGCAAGTATATTTTTATTTTGTTATACACTAAATAACCTCACTTGAGAGGCGTATATAAATGCACTGTAAAGTAAACGGGATCCCGCGATCTCTTACTTACACTGGGCCAAAAACACGTATAGACAAGTCACAACTGCACGAAACGAAGCGCGCACCACGACCGAACGCGGCTCGGCAGGTAAACAAGACTTATAGTTATATATAGCTATGAGCGGGGAGCGCGCGCGAGAGATGAAGCAAGACACATAATTTCGAAGTGTTGATGTTGATGAGTGCGTGTGTTGAGTACCTAAACCGCATTTATTTAGTATACGGTACGGCGGCGCTGCGGCGCACGCTCTCAGTCAGTATCAGAAAGACATAGAGGTATTGGGATTGTTACTCAACCGCTAGCGCCTCCCATCTGGCCGCGTGGCCAAACAGCGAACTAGAGGACAGTAATGTTATTTACGTGCTTTTAGATG
>JAPYZE010005614.1:0-31164 GCA_030522805.1 Leptomastidea abnormis | reverse complement strand
AAAAAAAAAAAAAATATATATATATATATATATATATATATATATATATATATATATATATATATCTCAACTCACCACATCATCGATATGATCATCCGGACTGATCTTTCGATTGAGACCCTTATTCAACTTAGTCACCATAAAATCTCGGTAGCTTTCGTCTTCCATAAGTTGCTTAAGCCGTTTGAGCTTTAACCAACCAACACCTTCCCCAGCCATAACTTGATTGATAACCTGTCAGAACGATAACATGAAATATACATTAGATTTTTATAATGGAAAGCTTCGTCAGTAGGGATAATATATTATAGTCAATATTGAGAGATAAATCTATGTATATAAGATTACACACTTACGTCTGTGAGAAAAGCTTGATTATCTGTATTGGTGTTTGTTCTTTCAGCGTTTTGCTGACGTCTAAGCTCTTCCTGGCTACTTTTGGCTGACGTATGCTTGATAAGGGAGGTTTTTTCGACTAGACTTGATCTGCCTGCTCGTTGGTTATACGAGATAGAATGGAAGAGTGTAAAAAATAATATGAAATATATTAGTGAATGATATTTGAAAATATTATTGAAGGGGATTGGGGCTCGCGAAACTATGTAATATTTTTATATATTTACAATATATTAATGTGGCATGCGATATATTATTACTATTTATAATTTTTTATATAATTTATGATATATAACTAGCCGGAAGATTATATAAAAAACTGCCATTGTGTGATTTATTTATTTTTATGTACCTTTGGGAAAAGGCCCGAAAAGCTGTGACTTTTCATTGGGCTTTTGCGACTGGGGGAGCACAGTGGCTTTTTGATTAGCATTATTCTTATTACCTGCGAATAGTTATTTTTTGATAATATATATTTATTCGTTAATTATAATTACTTTACATTTTTTTTTTGGGTAGCTAGTCTAAGGGATTTTTATATATATTTTTTTTACTGTTTTTTAACTAACTATGAAAGACTAGTACTACATTAAAGAAACGAGATACTAATTATATTAATAAAAAATATTATATTGTTTTTGCTTGATTAAGTATTCATGAAAAATATAATCGCAGAAATTTTATTAACGAAATATCTACTGCCACGCTCATAAAAAAAAAAAATTATAAATAAATAAAAAAAAAAAAATCTAAATAATTATCAAATAATAAACAAGTTTTTTACTCACTAAAGAATCCGCTAAACATGCTGGTAGTTTCTTTAGCAATTCCATTAAGATCACTGCCAATATTGCTAAAAAAATCTCTGCCGATCTCGCGTCTACCAGCACGTGAATCTGGAGTAGCAAGTTGACTACCTGAATCTTTACGAGACTGAGGTACAGCGGGTGGTGATGGTGGTGGTGATTGTTGTGAATCACCCAGACCCTGCTTGAATATACAAAAAAAAAAGTAATGTTATGATTTTATGCTTACGTATAAATGAGTAAAAAAAAAAATAGATGAAAATCATAGAAAATTAGATTTTACCTTGAGCAATCCTTTTTTCGCAGCTGCTTCTTTAGCGGTTTTTGTAAGATCACCTATCGTACTTTTGCCAACGTAAGTCAGATCGTCAAGGGTATTACGACTAACACCAGCTGCTGTGCGACTTGCTTCGATTGCGGTTTTTGATGCCTCCTGAACTGATTTGCTTGCCTCACCCATTGCTTTTTTCGTCTGCTGCGTCAGCTGAAGATTATTAGAAAAGTAAATTAGTATAATTTAAAAAATTTGTGTATTTTATTTTTGCATAAAAATTTAGCAAAATACAAAAAAAAATATATATATAGAGTATAGAAGAAAATAGAAAACTAACTTGCTCGAGAGGGGCAAATAGACTGTCCTCTCCGGCTTCGGAAATTTTTTCCTTGGCTTGATGTTTCAGCTATATAAATACACATTAAAACACATTGATAGTCGAATAGGCTAAATAAAATATATTTATACGACGTATAGAATAGATAATATATAAATATATATTCAATAAATAACATTGATATATTTAGCATAATTATCAAATTATATATCATGTGTTGTACTTTATGCAGCGAATAATAAATTATAAAAGTGCATAATAATATTGCGGCCCAATAACACATTGATTTTAATTATTATTATTACACATTAATTAAAGCACGATGTTACACTTCTCGTACCTGTATAAAACAAATGTCATTGTCAAGTTATAATATAATGCATTATAAAAAACATTGACATACATAAAGCATAAAATTGGGTGCGTATAATAATTTTTTTATCGTGTAGGTATTGTGTGTCCCTATAAAAAAATTTATTTTTGTTAGTTGTATAAATAAAATAATTTTTTAAGTATATTTGTGATTAAAATAAAAAAACAAATTTAATATTAACTAATCAGAGTTATTGTTTGATAGTATGTACGATGACGCTTTTGAAAATTTTTCCTCTGTTCATTTTGAATTTTATTAGAGTACTGTATTATGTTAAAAAAAGTTAGTTTTTATAAATAATGTTTAAATTAAAATCGTAATAAAAAAATATATTTTTAAAATAAATAATCACAATCAAACTAACTAACTAATACAATACTCTATTTTCAATTGTAACCAAAATTTCAATAAATCCAAAATGAACAGAAGAAATAACAAAAACGAACATCGTTGTATTTTGCAAGCCCTTTTCAGCTGAAGAGAGCAGCTAAAGAGCACCACGAGAAGACAGAGAGTCGAATTGTTTGAAAATTGAACACTTGAATAATTATTCTGCGATTCGTATTTCTCTCACTCATACCCGATGATAAACTAGACGATTGTTTCTGTGAAAATCTACTCGATAGATTGTATGTGTGTTTGCTATATTGTAATTATTGTGAATGATGTTCGAGTGATCGTCTAATGATTGATCAAATGCATTGAATGTAGATGTATTTTTTTTTTTAAATGTTGTTTAAATTATAGTATTACAATAATAAATAAATTAAAATACGCCAAAAAAAATTGATTGCTTTGATATTATTAAAATTTTGCAAATGCAAAAGAAACAAAAAGCAAATTTTTAACGTACATATAAAATAAAATAAAATAAAGCAGTAGATACAAATAAAGATTATTCACGCAACTTAATTTAAATCACATTAAAACTTTTGAAAAATCAAATTTAAAGTTTGATAAAACGTAAATAACATTGAGAATTTAATTAAATATTTATTTTAACAAAATAGAAAAAAAAATAACAAACTTTTGTTTACTCTGAAATAACAATAGTTTTTAGTAGCAAAAGAGAGAGAAAAAGTCTAGTTGCAAATTTTAACTTTTACGCAACAATCTAATAATAAGTTAAAAATAAAAAAAAAATAATAATAATGCATTGAACAAGTTGGTTTACGTTAAGCAACTTTTGCATTAAACGCATTTTCCATAAAACTTTTCTAAGAATACGTCAACGTAAACCCAATTTGCGTTTCATCAAACATCTTATTTTTTTTATCACGATTACGTGAAAATCCACCTTGAGAAAATATCTCATCGCATTAATAGCAAATCTAAAATAAAAAAAATTTTTTTTTGCATCTCATATATAATTCACCAAGTTTAATTTGAAACAAAGTTAGTTTATCAAGATTTCTTGCAGTTCAAAACATTTTACCTCTAGAGCAATTTAATTAAACCTTACTTTACGTACTGCGTAACTCAATTTCACGGTCTTCCAACTTTTAAAGTCTAGTCGAGTCAGCTGGTAAGAGCTTTTAACGTAAAGGTGTATGGCAAGCATTTATTATTTAAGTTAAAACTAAAAAAAATAAAAATTCGATTTTCGTTATGGTAATTAAGTGCAATATTCAGAAAAAAATTTTAAATCGCAACAGTAGTATAAATTCAAAGCTCAGTTTCTTATAAACTTCTAATTAGCCCTTTAAATTACTATTTGTTCTTTAATTATCACGTTAATTCCCAGAAACATCGAATCCTCATTAACAGTTTAGATTTTCTCTCTCATCGCATCAAACAATAAAAAAAAAAGTTAAAAATCAACGTAACAAAAGAAAAGACACCAAAACAAAAAAAAAAATAAAGCCATACGACAAACAACAGCCAGACACAATAATCTTGAGCTTGCATCAGCAGCAAACAAAAGGTATTGGATAGGAAATAAAGGCGAAACGATACATTTGTAAAACAAGGAAGTTGAAAAACAAAACGATAAGGAAGGTAAAATCCTCATTTGGAATAGAAGGTAATGAGTGTATCTGGTACACTCAGCAAAAAAAACAAAGAAAAAATGTAAAAAATAAAACAAAAAATAAAATAAAACAAAAAATAAAATAAATTTTACAAAATATCATGCAGTAAATAAATACACACACGCACATATATATAGCAATCAGCCACCATAAACAAACAAAAAAATTCTTTTTTTTTTTTTTAATCCACCGCATTCACACCTTATCCATTTGTGCGAGTAAGCCATCCTGACTGCTCTGCCTCGTAGTCTCTCTAACTAAATCCTTAGCCTGGCTGGCAATTTGATCGAAGAGCGAACCCTGTGATCCTTGTCTTAGTACACCATTACCAGTACCACCACCACCACCACTACTACTTGCTGCACTGCTACCACTGCTACTTTGTCGACCGACACTACCAGCTGTTGGTTGACGTTGAACAAGACCGGTTGAACTTTGACGTGGTAGACTATGGGTACCATCTTGTTGTTGTTGCTGTTGTTGACGGACAAGCAGTGGATTTACTGCTGAACCAAAACTTGCGGTACGTGCAAGTACGTTGCCTAGTGTATGTTTTTGTTTTGCGCGGTGGGGGTCGGCCGTTGTGTTTTGGCGTTGGGTTGTGGTGGCTCGAAGTTTTTTTTTTTCTTTTTTTTTTTTTTTTTTTTTTTGGGGGGGAGGGTTTGTGCATATCCTGCGGTGAGTTTTTTTTGCATGGATTTTATATTGAAAATTTGGTTTTGTGAGAGATTGTGCAAATTGATGTATCATCGATTTTTTAGAAAATTGTTTGAAAAAAATTAATGTTTGGTCACTGCAGGATTACCATTTTTTTTTAAATAGCGAAAAAAAATTTAGTACGAAGAAAAAATAGTAAGAGATTGTAATTGTATTTTTTCATCGTACTTTACAGTGTATGTTACAGATTGTATATAATAAATTACAGTGCACAATATCGTTACAGTTACAATAAAAAAGTATAGTTTTAGTATTACAGAATACAATACATTAAAAATAAAATAAACAATACTATGTGTTATATATGTTCTGGTTAACAATAATAGTGATGTTATTATTTGAAATGAAAAGAAATTTAATTGAGTTTTGCATACGAATTTTGATGTGTAAATGAAGAAATCGCAAATATTTTATAAATTTAAAAAAAAAAAATGAAATTTTTATGATACTTTTTGTATTGTTAAAACTTCGTGCATGAAAATATAATTGATTCATTAAAAAAAAATAATAGAGAGATATGGAATATATAGTTGTTGATACAGTGCATGAAAATGAAAATAATGATCTACGGTGCTTAAATATGAAAATAATTGTTACGTTATTTTATTTTTTATGAAAAATGTTATCTTTACTCAACTGGTTTTGACTACGATAATTAACTACGTGTACGTGTTATTCTAAGATTACGCAATACTACTACTATAAAGAAGTTTAACGGTTCGTTAAAGTTGAAAAGCGAAATAAACTTTACTTTTTAATTTTTTTTTTTTTTTTTATTATTTTTGTTTTATTAGTATTTTAATTGAATTTTATATCGAATCAAATGAAATAATGAAATGATATTCAACAAACTTCAGAATTTATTAAATTTTGAATAGATCAACAATCATAATAAGAATTAAAATTTTAAAGAAAACTTTTATTTCGCCAGTACGTTAAAATTTTTTTAATTTCATTAACTTTGACCTATATTCATTAAACTCATAAAATCAAATCTCATCGTTCAATAATAAAGAAAAATCTTAGAATATTATTTAGTTATGCACAACCTTGTAATATCATGGAAAAAAAAAGAAATTCAATGTAATGAGTGCAATGCAAATTGAATTTATGATGCAGGCTGGGGTTAAAAGACGCATTCGTCAAGCACAACACACTTAAAGAGGTCAGAAAAAAAAAATAATTGTGCAGTGAATAGAAAGTATACAGGTGATAGTCATATACATAGTTAGATTATGTTTATATTTAAATAGAGCAAAATACGTGTTATGTTATCCGCAATATATGTGTTAACCAAATTATCATAAAACGGAAACGGAACAACTTTTTGTCTTATCATTAAAAAAAAATGTTATCTCCATTTAAATGCTACTCAACTTTTACTTGAAACACATACTAAGTAACTATTACCGTAGCAGACACGATATAATATAATTCAAATAAAATTTATTTAGTATATTCTACGTGAATAGACCATGCAATAAATCCTATATTCAATATCATAAGATAATTAACAACTCTAAATTTTCATCTCAACAAAACTAGATAAACTTCCTTCAACAGGATAGAAATCAGTACACACGTATACTCCCAACAGTCCAAACCGCAGAACCAAACAAATCTACAAACGCGTACATATATATGTGGTATTGAATAATATAAACCGCATATAATCCATTACAAATGTCCACGTCTCTCATGCAAACTTTAGACAAATCAAAAGTTGTTCCATTAACGATATATTATACCGTAAATATTAGAAGATTTACATTAAATTTTTCAAAAATTACATATAGACAGATAGATAGATATAAAAGAAAAAGTTAAAAAAATTCGCGCGCGAATTATGTGTGTATAATACTTGTGTATATATATATATATATATATGGGTGTAATGTATTTTTAGTTTAGAGAGACTCTGTGACTCACTGGAGTTATAGATCTAGAGGATCGCGAACTTCTGCGGGGAGGGTCGATTCCGAGCTGGCTTAAAGGTATGTTTTGTGCACTTAGGATAGTGCGAGGTGTCGTTGTCGTCGAGGCCGAGTCTGACTCGAGGCTATTGCCTTCCGTTTTATCCTGATTATTTTTTTTTTTTTTTTTTTTCATTCCATTTTCATATCCAGCATATTCATAATAGAGATAATAGACGAAATAATTCTCAACGTTATTATTAATGTTTAATTTTGATAAAAATAATTTAATTTTTTTTTTATTTTCTCTTTCCTTTCATCTGGGCACCCCTTCTCATCCTTATAAATATATTTATATTTTTTTTAAATTATACATCAAGCCAGTCCGCGGCCTCATCGTCGTACACACTTGCACTTTTTCTACTTCATTTTTTTTTTTTTTTTTTTTTTTTTTTGTTGGTGCATGGAAAAAAGGGGAATAGTTATATGTATAAAGAGAAAAATTAAGTGCGCTTTTTTAAAAGGGTTCGAAAGATAGCAAATCTAAAAAATTTTTTTTAAGTTTATGGTAATCTGAGAAAGCTTATATGATAGCAATGACAAATGTCTATTATGAGACGATTTTTTTTGCTTTTTTGATTGGTTACCAGAAGCTCTCATGATTAATTATTAATTTTATCAATGTAGGTTTATGATGTACCTATAAAGTTTAGTATTATATTATTCACATTGTCATATATCTTCATGTTTTCGTATTAAAATTACAGCTTTCATTAATTTATGAAATTATCGTTACAGGAAAAAGTGATAAACGCATAATGTAAAAATTTTATTTCTGATGCCAATATGCAATGAAATATATAATGATATTTCGTATAGTGAAAAGGTGCAATGTGTGTGATCTACTCGTATATTAATTTATACAAAAAATCTCAATGATTCAAAATTTATGCATAATTTAACAGATCATCATGTGTCGATCGTGATTTTCTAATAATGATTTACGATTAAAGTCAATGATATATATAAAAAATGATCGATTTATATAGCTTGAATCTTTGTATATCATAAAATATAATTGTATAATGACGAAGAAAAAAATGAGGGGAGTGCACAGTATATAGTACGAGTATACCATTCGTAAGTTAAGTATATTATATATTTATAAAAAATAGATAAAACAATAAATAAAAAATAATCAGAAAAAAAAAAATTAGAAAAATCAATACTTACATTATCACTTTTAGCAGCCTGGGAATTATCACTTTTAGGTGTCTGTGAATTTTCAGCAAGCTTAGCAGCCATCTCAAGCTCGGAATCTCGATTAAAGCTTGGACTGCTAAGATCACTGTGACTAGATGATGAGCTTGCAGGACTTTCAGGCCTCTCCTCGGTCTCTTCTTCTACGCCTGGATACTGAAGCGAACTTGGTGGATGATAGACATTACGTGCATCTATCGATAGTGACATTGGTGGTGGTTGTGTCGCTGTTAAATAACACAAAATCAGAAAAAAAATTCGTTATTAAATGCAACAATATTTGTAAAATAATAACTCCTGTAAAGTTGATACTTACTCGGTGATAGATCACTACTCGCCATCTCAGATACAAAATCACTAAGCGACGAATAAGACGAACTCGTACTTTCCGCAGCTTCAGAATCCGATCCACTTTCATCTGTAGGTTGATTTTCAAGCTCACGCAACGCCTTCATAGCATTAGCTAAAGAACTACCAGAATCCCATACTGGAAAACTAATAGGTTCCAATCCAGGTGCGAACCATTTGGCTTTATCACCAATTTGTACAGGATCACATACGCCTGTTTGTACCCTCAGAAATGCAACGTTACTTGGTGTCAACGACCACTCGGCCAAAAATTCAACCGCTTGTGTACGAGCAAAACGATCTAGGAATTGACTGGTACGTGGTCGAGAACGTAAAAATGAATTTATCTGAAAGGCTACTACCGGCCTGGGATACAGCCTTAATGTACGCGTGTGTTCGGTGAAATTGGCCAGGAGATTCTGGGAATTGAAGAATCGAACCATAGCTACCCGAGTTGCGACATCGACTGAATCAACGTCGCTGCCGTAGATTAGCGAACCACCAGCTTGAGCTTGAGCTTGAGCTTTATTGAGATTGGCGTTACTCGCGGCTGATGAGCTGACGTGGGATATTGCTAGGGATGCTCGACGTGGCGATAAAGTGCCTGGTGAACTTAATGGACTTAGACCTGCTACGCTGTGATCTATACTTGGACGTTGCTTTGCTGAGGCGACGCTGAAATTGATTGAAGGAGTTGGTATGCGCGATATTAGATTGGAGAATAGTTTAGGAGATTGGGGATTTTTTTTTTTAATTAAGTGAAATTGTCGATGGTTATTAGAAAGTGATGAGAGATACCTTAGTGTTGAATTGTGAGATGCGCTACTCTCTCGCCTGCTCTGAGGCGAATGTAATTGCAATGGTAGATTCTGCGGTGTTGCTAGATGCGGTTGAGGTATTGACATGCTTCCCAATGCCTGTACAATGTGGTAAGGAATTTCAATAAACGCACGAGAGAGTTTAAATAGGATTTATACTTGTATGCCACATATCTAATTTATTTACTCTAATATGCAAATCAGTTCATGTGACTATATTATATACTATGTCTAATTATTACTCTACTGATAAATGATTGTAACTATATATATGTTGATTAAATTATTTAATAAAATTAATTTAATGTGAAATAATAATGATACTATATGTATTAATCTAATTGTGATACTAAACAATTTATTGATATATTATTTGATACGTTAGATGAATTGTAAAAAAAAAATTAATTAAATCTAGATGCATTAAAAATAAGCACAACATAAATACCATGCATTATAAAAATAAAAATATGCAGAATGCAATAATTTCAAGCTAAAGAAAAAAAAGGTTCAATTTAATTGTACAAAACATTGATTAAGGTAAGATTAAAAAAAAGATAGATATTTACACCAGTGCCTGCTTGATCCATCAGTTGCATTGCCTGTAGCGAGTAGGCGAAGAGAAGAATGAAGATTTTAAGAATAAAAGAACAAAAAAAAAAAAAACAAAGACACACCGTTAGTGGCAAAAAATTTTATCCAGTTAACATTTCATTGTTAAAATAAGCATTTTAGATTATAAAAATAAAACAACAAATTTGGGTATAAGCATAGATAAAATAGATACAAAAAAACGGGTTTATTATTTGAAAAAAAAAGAAAAGGGAAGACATACAAAAATTAAAAAAAAAATACTTGATTGGACCGCAAATATTCAATATCGATTCTCGCACAGAATAAAAAGATTTAAATTCATTATCAGCATCATTTGTAAAAAGAAAAAAAAAATCATCAAAAAAAATCCCATAAAAAATCATCAATAAATCTCACCTGAGTCAAATGATTTTTAAGTACAGATCCTTCAGGTTCAGGCAGAGGTGGCAAACATTCACCAAGTCCACTCGGTGGTGTAATCCTATTACTATCAAGATCAACAAGCCAAACATCATCGGGTATCCTAAAGTTTTTCTTGTACATTAAAAACGAGGCTGGTATGCCGATGACGTATGGCGTAGGTGCGAGTAGTAGCTGTTCCGCACAGCTCATACATGTTGGTAGTAATGGTATAGCTGGGAACATGTATTCCAGAGGGTAAATCATCGTAACGAATGCCATAACTGACATTGACAATGCATTGTAATCCCTCGATTGCAATAGGATCTATAATCAAATAAAAATTTATGTTATTACATCATATCTCATTTTTATCATTATTGTGGTGTGATCAGTATATATTCAACTTACCTTATGCTCAAGCAGAATCAAAGTCAAAACCTTAAGACAAATATCAACACCAAGTAATTCAAGTGGCAGATGAAGAGGAAAATCGACTAATGTAAAACGTGTGTGATCTGGCAGAGCAAAGCACAATGGCGGTTGTATACTCGTTGCTAGAATCTCAACCTCGACTCGAGTTTTAGCTGGTACAGGTACTGGTGCACTGAGTAGCCTCAAAATCCATGTTTCGATTTCTCTTACGTCGTGTAGAACGATCGAGGATGCGCCTTCTAATGATTGACCGCATAGTACTGACCATACGTTTGTGTCTCTAAAGTAAGAATTAATTTTATTTATATAGTTGAACATTATTTAGCATAAGGGTATTTAAAAGGTATATGATATGTTTAAGTTGTATCACCTTTGCTGTCTTGATGCACCGACCCTTTGTGGTTGGGATGTTTCGTTGCAAGCGTCGATGAGCTTTTTCAATACGAATAGACACTCGCGAAAGGTAGAGAAGAAGGGATGATGCGATATTATGCAGAGAGATGTTAATGTATGGTTTCTCACCCTCTGTATAAAAAAAATAATATATCATGTGAAAATTATTACGTTGGATTTAGGTAACTTGTATGGTATAACCTTTTTTTTTTTTTGTATAAAAACTGAGAAAAATTATTGCATTTTTTTTGAAGAATATTGTTTATTGCAGTTACGTAAAATTATAATGTGCTATTGTTATGGTGGTATAATAAAGATGAAGTTTATGTCGTAGTTAGATTTTCGAGGTTTATGCAATATTGCGCAACAATTTTACCGTAATTTCAAAAAAAAAAAAATTATATCATATGATAAATAAGTTTAGATAATTTTTATTTTCAAAAATAATACGATTAATAAACGAAGTGAAGATAATAGTCTAATTTATGATAAATTCAAATAAATTGGATATATCGAATTTATAGCTAATCAACCGCAGCCATCATCCCAAAATCAAGTGCTTTAATTGAAGCGTCAAATGCACAGATAAACGAGTAGAATTAATTAAAGACTCAATTTCACGCTCTAAGCAACGCACCAACTATTATATTAACTGGGACGTACGTTGAAAAGTCAAATCGCGTAATATATCAATTGTCAAAAAATAAAAAACAATTGCTTCTCATTAAAAATAATAACATTTGATTAATCTTAAAATCACAATTAAAACCTCACCTGTCGTCTTCTCGAGGCTCTTGGCGAAGGCGAATGACTACCACCACTTTCGCTATCAGCGCTTGGTGCAGTAACACCCAATCTTGGTGGATGTCCAGGTTGACCTGCGGATGATTGCTGTTGACTATCCGAATCCCTACGACTTTCGCGTTCTGAATCACTTGGCCCAAGTACGCTACTCCGGTGGTCACTGTATATTGTAAGGGTATAAGCTTATAAATTCGTGAGGGTTTTTTAAAGAATAATATAGCTATGGGGAAGATAGAAAAGACTTGAGGAGAAAAATTGCGAGGGATTTATTGAAAGTATAATGTAGTTTTTTTTGGGCTTCTTTGTGCTTGCATAAGCTTGTTATTCATGGATGGCTTGGTCTTTGGTGTATATCGATAAACGTGCAAAAATTATGAATTCAAGGTAGAAGGGTATGGTATATACTCTTAAAGTTGGAGCGAGTCTTTGGTGAGCTTTTTTTTTAAATTTAATTTTATGATGTGCGTAGGATAAATATTTTTTTTTTGTTGTAATTTTACTAGATTATATTAATTGAATTGATAATGATTAAATATTTAACGTTTATATACAAATTATGAATATTATATTTTATTAAATATTTTAAATATGTAAAATAATTTAAAAAAAAAACTAGACCGTATTTTAACATGCATCAGCCTTAAATTTTATATTATCTGAAATTGCATGGCTGTCAATAATAAATTAAATTCAACAAATATTTCATTTTCCATTAACATATTTTCGTAACCCAGATAAATTTGGAAACAGTATTGATTACCAATAGTTATCTAATTTTATAAACATATCGTATAAATAAATATTACCATATATTTTTTTTTTTTAATATTTACGAACAGTCAATAATAAATTATATCTGTTCTACTTTGGTATTACAAGACTCAATAAATATCGACATTTTGATTTTTAAAACAAAACCGATATAAATTCTCGCTTCGTATATATATAGCACTACCATTGAAATAAAAAAAAATCATTAAGAAAAAAAAAACTCAGCAGTATATATCCGCAATATCTCCAACAAAGTCACCATTTGAATTAAAATAAATTAATGGTGCAGTGTAAAACCAACACTACTCAAAAATATTAAAAATAATTCATTAATAAATTAACGTACCTGGAGAACGCCGAATCCGAGCTTTTTTCCACACTCTTACGCCAACTTTCACGTCTAATACTGGTATTTTGTCTATCCCTTCGAAAACCAACAGGCGCAGTAGCTCCATTGGTACCAGTTCGTTCCACTGGTCGATAAAAGTTCACGCATATTCCGTAGCGCGTTTTACCTGTTGCATCAAAACGACCAATTGATAAAATAAATAAAAAAGAAAACAAACTTTATCAATAATATAAACTCATCGATATTTTTTCTATCTTATTTCAATTTTTTTTTCAATTTTTATAAATCTACTGACATAAAACGTCAAAGATATGCGCATCAAAAGTATATCTGTATCGCATAGCATCGGAGGTTGATGTATATATTGAAATGTGAAACCATGTCTCTATCTGCAAGTTCTTTTTTTACCTTTACTTTTTTCCCCAGAGACAACAAGTCTTTCAAAGAGACAACACATCAAACATAAGCGACAAGTTTATATTCCTAGGAAAAATCAACAAGGAACAAAAAAAAAAAGTAAGGTGTGTCGTGTATTTCAGAAAAATAAGTCAACTATAGAGTAGATTTTCCTTTTATTTTCGTTTTTTTTTTTCATCGTAAAATCGATATTATATACACCAGAGCACACCTGCTGTCATCACACACTAGGTTGTCGTAAAATTCAAAGTGCACTTAGTCTAGCTAGCGAGTAAAGAAATAAAAGTAAAAAAAAAAAAAATAAAAAATAAAGAAGATAAATTCCGTAAGAACAAAATAAAGAACAAGAATGAAATAGAGTAAGAGAAAAGTTTATCGATGAATCGAGATATAATACCATACTGTAACACAAGGATATAATATATGAAAAAAAAACTTACCCGAGTCCTTGTCGGTTAGTGTGAACGTGAATGAGGTTGCCTCACGTAAAGCTGTACGCTTTGGACCAACGCTACTGCAACCCTCTGGTTGACAAAAGTAAACCATGTCCAATGGGAGTGGAAAGTCCTTGTGATCCTCTATTGGATATCTGCGTAGCAGCTCTGGTACCTAAAATATATAAATCAAAATATTTCCCATCGTATTATCATAAACAGTTTTTTTTTTTTAAAGTGATCAGAGATAGTTTTCGTTACTTTTTTAATTTTTTTTTTTTTAAATAAAGTGAAAAAAAATGAGAAAATGACATTGAAATTTATAATACTAATATAAAGTGTCGATTACCATACTGTCAAAAGCAATAAATCGCAAGTACCAAGTAGGTAGTAGGCTATTATAACTTTATAAGCTTATTATTCCCACGCGCGTGATTGTTTTTATGGGTGATTCTATTCTGAGGGTTATTATTATTATCGTAAATCTGAACTGATTAACACGAAAATGCAAATTATAACTGTTTATTTGATTTTTATGATTTGAGATTACGATATGTTATGGTTTTAATGGTTGGGTGATGAAAATTTTTAATTTTTATTCTTATAAATTAAATGAAAGAGAATGTTTTCTTTGTTTGGTGTTAATGTGAATAAATAATATTGTATGTATAATGTAAATAAAAATTTGTTTTTTTTTTTTTATGATGAATATATATGTGTGTAAGCTAACTTTTTGTAAAATAATATATCTTGGATGGAAACATATTTTATGGTAATTTATCAAGTAAGTAATTCGATTGTCATGAATAATACAAAGCTTGTCGAAGTACTTACTTTAAAAAATTTTACTTTCTAAATATATAAATTTTTATTTATAAAAGAAAAAAAAGTTTTGTACCCTACATTATTTATGGTGATTCTTCATGTAAGTTTAAAAACAAGCTCTCTTTCTCTTTAATACATACACATGACCTTAACTACTAAAGCTCCGTGAAAGTTGCCACGTAAAATGTTGAGTAGCTAGAGTAATAAAATTTTTTTTCCCTTCATTTTTGCTTAGAAAGGAAAAATAAAATTAAAAACAAAAAATAAGTTATGTAATATATAGTTGTACAAATAATTTATTTAATTATACACTCTATATTTATAATTATAAAAAAAAGCTTCATACAATAAATTTTTTTTTTCAATTCTAACGCAGACCAATAAATGCTCAAGTAAAAAAAGACGAGTTTAGTCAGACGCGTAATAAAAGCTCCTTTCCCAATAAAAACCATACCAATAACAAAATATAACAAATTCAAAGCTTTAAAAAATTTAATTAAAAATAGAAAAAGCAATAAATTTTATAAATAAAATATCAAATTTTAATCCTAGTACACCGAACAACTTTCAATTCATAATAAATTAATTTATATAATGAAACCCTTAAACATATTCAAACTCCAATTAATAATCACGTAACACAATATAAACCTACATACTATATATATTTATAAAATAAACGTCAAACTAAAGCAAGCTACAAAACTTTGTTGAAAGCCAAGTTAATGTTCGTCTATAACACTATATACATACCTACATACACCCTGTAAACTCTATAAAGCTTCCAACAGCAATTAACCATATCCAAGCTACATCGTAAACAAAATTTTCCATCCTCCCCTAAATATATCTATATAAACCCTCAATCTAAAACCTTATACTAAATACAACAAATACTAAATACAAAGTCAAACACGCGATCAGCACATATCAAAATCCCTTTAGAGACATAGGTATTCATATACCCTTAAAATCAATATCCCTACTACCCCAACTTCAAAAAAAAAAAAAAGAAAAAAAAGCTTAGCCTTCTTCTCCTTTTCTCTTTCAAAATAATCTTTAAAACTCACCTGAATAGGCTGCCTAGCAGAGGTAGGTGGTGGTCTAGCACCAACTATAGCCAGATAATCGACTAGCCTTGGACAAAGGAACTTCTTTTGGACGTCCATGATTTGATGATAGAGCTTTTGGGGGATCCTAAAAGCTTTTTAAATTTTAGGACGATGATGGATGATGATGATGATGATGATGATGATATGTGGGCGCTTGGGCGCCGGAGCTGCGTCACCGTGATGCTCGCGCCGGCGCCGGGCCTCGACTGAACAAGTTTGATGTGCTGCTGCTGTTGTAGTTGTTGTAGTAGTAGCGACGCACCACTGAGACTTTTACTGCGCAGCTTGATATGCCAGCTTCGTTGGCTATTGCTGCTGCTGCTGGAGGTGATGCTATTTCTCCTGCATACCTGGTCATGGCTGCGCCGACGGCATTGCACCTGTGTAATCATAATTGAGAGAGAAAAAGAGCAAGTGAGAATTTATTGTTATCGTGTGATGGTCTCTTATTTTTTTGCATATTCTTTGAGTGTTGGTGAGAAAATTCTTGTAGATACTTTTTGCTGATAATGGTATAATTCGCTTTTTTTTTTTTAATTAAGGGGTAGTAATAAATGAAATATTTGATAAATTTGTTATAATTAATTTTTGATTTTTATGTTAATCTAATTTTTTAATAAGAAAAAAGAAAAAGATTTGTCAGATAATTTAAAGCAGTAGAATAGTTGGAATTTTATTTGAAAATTTTTTCGCTACATTTAATATAAAATCCTTTCTTTCTTTTTTTTCATTGTTCAAGAAAATACGCAAAGTATTTTCTCTAATTCTCATTGCTCGATTAAACTTTTCCAAGAAAAAAAGAAAGTCGAAGGTTCAATTTTACAATTTGAAAAAAAAAATTCTTTTTCAATATATCAATAAAAAAGAAAATTCTTTTTAGCAAATATAAAACCCAATTTATTCCAATTGATCGACGCAATAATCCAAACCAATAAACTTTACCAATCTTAGTCTATATTTACATCAAAAACAATATAATATTCCATAATACCACACAGTTCAATATTCCATCAAACTAAATATAAACAAAAGTAAAACTTTCTTTCTATATACAAAAACCAAGAATAAAAACCACACGAGCTTTAACTATATCTAAACAAATAAAAATAAAGCATAATTTAGACGGAAGTCGGTCACAAAGTATAACTTTTTCTTAGCATTCAAGACTTTCTCTCTCTCTTTCTCCTTGCGCTATATATCAACTGCAGCCACCGTTAGCTTGACCCAATTTTCTTCTCAAGCATTAACTACTTTTTTTTCTACCCTGATGTGGGTTTGGATTCGTTTTAACATTCCAAAAACAACCCCATATAACAGACTTCGCATTTCTCACTTGATTTTGGCTATATAGTCTGTTATGTGCTTGGGTTTGTTAAATATTATTTATGTGATGTATGAATTAGAAAAGCTTTTTCTGGTTCAAGGCCAGGACTGAAATGCGAAAATGGGATTGTTGCTTTTAGTAGAGAGACATGGTATTGTATTATAGTGGTATAATTACTTTACGAGACATATAGACCGATATAATATATGAGCTAACGTAATTGAGACTGTATTAGGTATATGTGTGACATACTATATTGGGGAGGAGAGGAAAGGTGGTGGTGGTTGTCTAGGAACGTGAAATGTCTATCGTTTCGTTATTGCTTTTATGTAGGTAAGATATATTGACTTGTGTATGTGTGATGGAAAGGGAATATGTTTATATTGCTTTTTCTTTTTTGAAAGGGGAGGGAGCTTTTATGGATAAGTGCGAGAGAGATTTAATGTGTTTTGTGTGATTGAGGGAAATAAAATGAGAATGTAGAAATTTTAGGATATTGAGGTGGAAGAATAATAATATGGTTGTTTTAGGTATGGGTTTTATGATTGTTTGACACTTGCGAATTTTAAATTGAGCTTGCAAAAATAAGCTTGAAAATTAAAAGCTTTTTTCTTTAATTCAATTATTTCTAGCTACTTTTTTAAAAAAATTTTATTTTTATACGTTGAAATAATATACGAGAAAGATTTAAATAACATAGTTTTATTCAATAAAAACCAAAATGTGTGTTTCTGACAAAAGTACATTTTGTCTCTTTTTCCACATAAATCATGAAAAATGTGTTTTATTAAATTTTGTATAATATATAAAATAAATATGTCAAATCGTAGTTTATTTTTTTAGAATTTTATATAATGTAAAATAAATTTGTTTTTTTTCCTATTTTGTAAACTTTACAAAATTAAATTTCTCAGCATTATAATTGATTTTAAAATCAACCTTTAACAGATCAGTATACAACTCACGTATACAGTTATATATATATAACAAAAAGTACTTAACGAACCTCTGAAAAATAAAAGAAGAAATTAATATGATATAAAGCAATCAGTTTAATGGAAGCACACGCAACATCGACTATAACCCAATATAGTTAAAAGCGTGCGTGTATAGAAATAATATAATTCTTATAAATTTACCGCTGAAACAATATTTTCGTCTGCTCTTACAAACATAATAAAAATAAACCAAATAACAAAATATTGATTTTTTTTGGGAATTTAAGAATAAACTTTGTAAATATAATCTATTATAATTTTAATCAATATTATTAATCTATTTTTCGATAAATTTAGTTTATTCTTTTCAACGACAGAATAATAAGCTTAGAAGCCTGCATGAATATGCATGCCCGCTACTTTATATACCTCTTAGACTATCTCACCTTGAACAATGAAAAATACATGATAAGTTAAAGCTCAAAAAATGACAAAAATTTGAAAAATTACTTGTTACAAAAATAAACCAAAATTTAAAATATAAATTTTCATATTTTTTACTAGGAATCACAGTGCAATCTCAAAAATTCTGTAAAAAATAAAAGCTTACCAAGAATCCCTATCCTCGTCTAGTTTTTTAAACAACTTTAAAAATCTACATAAAAACAATCCCTATAATCCACTGTACAAAATAAAAAAATAAATTAAAAATAAAGAAAATAAAACAATATTCCCAGAAGAAAAATCAAGCATCCCCCTTTTTTATTCCCCATTTTCTCACTACCAAAACTCCCCGAAGTAAAACGCACCAAGGACATCACACACACATACACACATATACACATGAGATGAAAGCAGAATAGCGTTACTGGCTCCCTGCCTAAAATCGATCCCAGCTTCGTCCCAAATTCAGAGAGCTTTCCAAGAGGGGAAAGAGGGTGAGAGAGCAGTAGCAGAGCCAGAGATATATGTTACAAACCATCCTCTACTCTCGCAGTAGCAATGAAGGACTAAGGTCAAGGTACCCCGCTTCTCTTTTACCTCCCCCTCTTCATCTCTTCTTTATATCCAATTCTTTCAACTTTGCGTGTGTGTATATGTATGTATGCGTGTCTACTACCTCTCCCCTCTATGTCATATACACACAAGCTTACGCGCAAGCTCGTATTTGAAAGCACCCAAGGTTTTTTCTTTTTTTTTTCTTTAAGGTTTTATGCTTGGGGGATTTTTAAGCTTGAGCATCGATGTGTGTATGGAGAGATGAAGATATTATTTGATAGATTGTTGTACTTGGATTTTGGTTGAGATATAAGTATATGTGAATAACGTCTGGGATATAATTGTGTAGTCTTGGGAAAAAAAAAAGATTATTTTTTATTGTTGTGAGCTGGGATTTTTTTGTATTTTTTGGAGGAATAATGGTAAGGGTTGCGAGTTGATGGTGATTATATTTTGTTTGCGAATTTTTCGTTAATACGAAATTTTTTTTTTTTTGTATATAATAATTGTGAAAGATTTTTTTTTTCTTTGCAAAGATGTTTTTATAAAAAAATTGATCATAATTGTATTATCTCAAATTCATCAAATAAATCGTATAAGCTTAAAGAGAAACATTACCATATCAAAGAATCAAATAATCTCAAAAATCTACTTTGATCTCATAAAATGAGCAACCCCTTATTTACACATAGCTCCATACCTAAATTATATCAAAGCATAAAATGTTTTTGCGTCTAACCATATCTAGTCCAATCTCGAGGCGAGCAATTAAATTTCACTAAACTTAAACATTATAAAACAGTATTTATCTATCTCGCAAGCTTTCAAACCAAGAGCTTTAAAGCAGTCGAGAAAATGGAAAATACATCTCACTTCTCTTGGCATAAAATGAAATTTTGCTTGCAATAATGTTATACCTGCAAATTTATATTTTTTTTTTCTCTCACACTTCCATACCTTAACTATATTATACTAGCAAATAAGATAACGAAAGATCTCTTTGAATATTTTTTTTTCTTTTTCAAGATAAAGTCTCATATACATAAGTTAGCGTGATCAGACTCTTGGGATATATATTCCAAAGGCTCTCTCTTTCTTTCTCCCTTTTTTTTACTATTCCTTCGTTTATTTTTCTTTGCTATAAATTAGGTGCTAAAAAGAAGCCACTGGCCGATCTGTACTGTCCGAGAATGAGAACAAAGCTCCCTAAATCTACAATATACACCTTCTCCTTTTTTTTCTTATTATTCACCCTTATTCCTTTTTGCTAAATTAAAGCTAGACGTAGTGGAATGCTTCGAAACAAACGTAAAGCAAGAAATAATCGAGCTTGAAGAAAATAATGAGAATCAAGAGAGAAAAATATAAAAACAAATAAGTTTGATGTAGGTACATACAATTTGTACATAGTACGTACATGCAATGTATCTTATAAAGAATCCTTATCTGCGTAAGCATACTATACGTTATATACGTACTGTAGGGGAATCCCCAAGAGTGAGTTATTTCATCTGTTAGTGCAAAAAATAAAATATATATAACTATGTTGCTGTTAACCTACACACACTTGCAAGATAGATATATACCTACACACTGGACGTCATCGAATTTTTTCCATTTACTATGTACGTAAATAGGATAGATACGCTTGTATATATACCTATTTACACGTGATTAAGTCACGCGTGTAAAGGCTTTAAGGGGGATAGGATGTATAATATAAAGTGAGGATAGAGACTGATTGTAGAGGAACGTGAACTTGCGCGCAAGCTCTCTCACACACACATACTCATACATATATGTACATATACGAAAAGGCTCTAGGAGTGCTTGCGATCGATGCAGCATCCCTTTCCGTCGCCGGTATCATAGTCCACTACACCGCTTCCCGGCTTATATTTTACGCCCTATTCAGGTTGTGGTGGTGGTAGATATTCTAGGAAATTTAATTGATTGGATATATACGTTGGATATGTATGTATCAGAAGGTTTCTTTGACATTTACCCCTCTTATAAGGATTGAATGATGAATGTGTATATTGTGAGGGGGAAGTGAAATGAGTGACCGCGAGGAGTTTGGATGCTTTTTTGTGTTAGGGTGGATTTTTTTTTTTTTTTTTTGGGTGGTCAGTTTTGTCTTTTTTTTATATATTTTTTGCTGAGCAATGAGTTTACTATGAATATACGATGGAGGTAAAGAAAGTGTGTGTACCGGAAATTTTTATTTATTTTGTAATCTCTTTTGGCTTCTGGTATAGAGGAAGTGATAAATTTTCTTAGATTGGGAGTATATACATATAGTTGGAGTTACTTGTTTGGTAACAAGGTTGCTTTATCAGACATTTTCTGCGTCTTTTATATTGATTTATTTCAGTCTGATTTTTATTTGCTGACCTTTTTTTTCTTTCTGTTTTTAATTTACAAATAATTATTTTAATTGGTAAATAAAAATTTAAAAAAAGTTTGTAAAGTAATAATAAGAAATGTTTGATTAATTGATTTCGTTAATTAAAAATAAGTTATTTGAAAATTTTAACAAAATACGACACTTTTTACTCTACCACTAAACTTTGTAATTTAAATCTTTGTGCAACACAAAAACAATTGTGTTCCTTTGAAATAGGTATAACAAGCAAAATCATCGATAACAATTCAAAGTAATTAAAGACAAAATCCCAATCGGCTTATCAAACCCTTTTAACACAAAACAATCGATTTAAGTAAAGTTACACTACACTTTGCACAACTGTTATAACGTAAAGAAAAGAAAAAAGATATTCAAGCTTTAAGCTTTTTAATAAAATAATTATAACAAATTATACAGAGTAACATATTTCCTAAAAAGCTGAATGACAATAGCCTTAAAGTAACAAAAAAAAGGCTCTTAAATATCGCGTGCTACGTTATAAGGGGAAAAAAGGGGGCCACATTTATACAAACATCACAAACTACCTGTACATACACATACATACCCGTATTACCTAGTATGATCTCATAAGTGTACCAATATCAATCGATATGGGGGTTTGGAATATAATAACTCGGTCGTCAAAGTATCTATACTTCGTAATTGACAAGAACAATAAGGTTCGAATCCCAGGGATCTTCGTCTTTAACTGAATCATAGTACGAGTTCTAAGCAAAATAATACACCCTCGTAAGAATATATCGAAAAGCTTTTAAAAATTTTATGAAATAAATCTGTACATAAAAAAGTAACAAACCTTATACCCGGTAAGTCTAAAAACTTTGTTTCCTACACTAAGAACGCGTAGCTTCGATCCGATTAGGAAAAAAAAAAAAAAAAGAAACAGAGTTAAGCTTAGACAAGGGAGTCTCTCTCTCTCTCTCTCTCTCTCTCTCTCTCTCTCTCTCTCTCTCTCTCGACATATCGTTTCCGGACGTCCTTGACGTAATGTATATAATAATCGTCTACCTCTATACACATACTCGCGCACATTTTTACTCCCCCTCACTCGATTTGTATACATACGTACGTATCGTATGTGTGATATGTACGTGTATGTGTAAGATAATCGCGAGAAGGAGAGGAAGAAGGAAAAAAACGAGAGCTACTCAGTCAAGGCCTTGACTTCCAGGTTTTTTTTCTAGTGTTAAAAAGTTAAAACTTAAATGTATATTATATATACGTACAATAACGTTATTATAGTGGCCATTACCAGTAGTATGTAATATAAACTATATAATAGTAAGTAATGTTTCGCGCAGTCGCGTTTAAGCTAAAACATCCATACACAGGGTGTATGTCGAAAGAAAGTTTTAACAACCCCTTCACTATAACCCTCTATATTAAATATAATTTAGAATAAAAAAAAGCAGTACTTACCCTTACGCTGACTCAACCATGTATATTATTTATCCTGCAGGGGTGTGTAATACCTATGCACTAGGGATGCGTAATGTAATCTTGAGAACTTCTACAGGAGGTGGTGCGCGCGACGCGTCCCTGCATTCACTTGCTATACAACGACGACGATGACGACGCCGTCCTCGAATTAAGTTTTGAAGTATATATAAAGCTCGGTGTGTGCCGCCGCCGCCAACTGCGGACCGAGACAGACTGACGTGCTATACTGCTAGCTACTGATGATGTCTGACACACATGCGCATACACCTACCTACCTACCTATATATTACCTATCGCAGTTATTACTCCCCTGGAGCTCAGCAAACCCAGTGCTCTTGTCGCGCAGTCGCGATATAAACGTTGATGCCGCCACCGGCAAGTGTATAGGATAGTACTGAGTTTATATGGAAGGGAGTCTTTTTTGGCGCCTGCGCCCCCGCCCTTTTATGTTTGTATGTATGTGTGTGTATGTTGTACTCTCTTTTTATGTTCTCAACCTTAACATTTTGTTTATGTTTGTTTGTGTTTTTTTTTCTTTTTATTTTCTCTCCCAGTTTCTTTTTTTTTTTTTTTTTTTTGTTTGTCTTATTTTTTGAAGTATTAGGAAATTATGTTAATTTTAATAATTATTATTTTATTAGATGGATAGGAGTGGAAATTTGTAAATTGCGTGTTGCTACTGTTACTACTACTGCTACTATTACTTCTCGTTGTGAATTTATTTTTGGGGATGATAATCAATTTGTTTTTCAAATTAATTTTCACTTATATTAATGAATAGAAAGGTATTATGGAGATTGGTATAACATAGTCAGATGAACGTAGGATTTGTAATCCACAGGTCGTGGGTTCGAATCACGTCATTCTAAGTTTTTCAAATTCTACCTAGCCTATAATATACTTACCTTAGTATCATAAAAGTCATTTAATATTAATCATTAATTATTTTTGATGCTTACATCATTCAATTGGAATACTTTAAAAAATAATATTTTTTTATAAGAATATTTATACAAGATTACTTTTTTTAAGATGTTTCCTATATATCAAGCAGGTAGTTTTTTCATATTACAATTTTATGACTAATATCATTTCTTTTTCTTCACAATATAAAAATTTTAACTTCAGTTAATAAAATATTTTTATTTTAAAAAGAAAAATATATATCAATCCTAAATTACACATACCTGTCATTCATAAAACCCCGAATATTAAAATCAAAATCAAAACTAATATTAAAAATTATAAAAAATAAATCCTTTTAAACTATTTACAGTTCAAAAAATAAAATAACTTAGATTTTTATCAAATTTAAAAAATCCCTATTCACAACCACCCAATTCCCCTTCAAAAAAATCAGAAAACCGTTTTCGCGTTAGCTTTTCTCAACGTCACCATTATAAAATCCTCATACCTCAATCTCTCCTCACCTTCTTCTCTTCGCGTTTCAATCTAAACTTTTTACTCTCTATACCCATATTCCTCCAACATTCATTCCTCTTTTCACCTCAGCTCTCCTGAAAATCCCAATGTATATACCCCCCACCTATATACTATATACCTTACCCGCACCTTCAACCCACATACTTCCTCCCTCCTCTTACTTTGATCCAAATTCGTTTTCTCCCTCATTCCCTATACTGTCACATCTACGTAAACCTCATCTTTCATTCCCTCAAAGCTCCCTCGCGGGATACCTATATATACCTATATATAACGAATTGCCCGCACACGTCAGACACTCTCTCTCTCTCTCTCTCTCTTCTTCTGGTCTACGTCATCAAGAATATATCCCACCTCGCAATCGTTGCCCTGATATATTTCATAAGGGTGGCTTTTGTTGCTGATGGCATTTTTTTTTTTTTTTGGTAGTTTGATGTGTCTACGCACCTAAAACATCCTGTTAACGTTAGCGTCTCGACCAATTTTGCTAAATTAAAATTTAATAATTTTGGAGAGAGGGAAAGGAAGTATGTAGGTGTATAACTTTTTTATTTTTAATGTATTTTTAGATTTAGTTAAGATTGAAATGATTTCTTTTTTATTTTTATTTTTATTTTAGGTGTAAATGCGTAAGTTATACTTTTAGTTGTAAATCTTTTTTTTGCGTAATGGCGTTGTTATACTTTTAATGTGACTTTTTATATTATGAAAAATGATATGGTTATTTATGTCTTCGTTTATTTTTTTTTTTTTTATGATTATTCAAGTTTTAAATGTGAAATGGATTTAAGAATATTAAATTTTCTTCCAAGAGTTCAAGGTTAAAAGAATAAAAAAAAATATGCTGTTATGGCTTTGCTTATTCAAGCATGACTATGAATATTTGAAGACTTTAATTTTGTATTTTTTTGTCTCAATTTTAACGAGTTTTAAGTTTTTGAAATTATTTCATTTAACAAAGACAATACTATTGTTGTAAATTTATATTATTTCTAAATTCAAGAATTTCCATTTTAAAGGAGTTTGTACTTTAGTCAAACAAAAGATATCATTTTCTCAAATGTAATCTCGATAAGAACCAATATTTGCATTAACCGTTTATCCACCATAAAAGAATAAAGACTATAAAATTACCATTTACCTCGTAATATAGATTTCCATTAACTTTATATCTTTTCCACATTAAACTATACAACTCTCTTTCTTTTTTTAATCAATTTATTTTACTATTAGATTCGCTTTTAGCATTCTCGAATGAAAATTTATATTATTATTTTTCTCAACTTTTATTTTACAAAATAAAACATTTCCTTTTCTTCCTTTTTGCAGCTTCTACAACTCTTTTAACAAAGTTTCTACTATACATTTTTTTCGAGCTATTAAAATTCACTGTCGTAAGCAATACTCATTCAAATTCAATTTTACGTAATCGAAAAAAAAAAAAAATACATGTATTGTACAATCTTGCATCATTATATTTACTTCTTTCCACTTTTTTTTTTATTCTCCTTACAAAACTTTTTTCTTTCCACGAATTTACAATTTAATTATTTATAAAGACTTTAAATTCTTAGAAATAAAATAAAAAAAAGTTTGTTCACATAAAAAACAAGTATTTAATCAGAGCAATTGAACAGCTTTAATATTCCCAGACTTGAACCCTTACTCCCTTAAAAAAAAAAGAAAGAAAGAAAAAAAAGAAAAAGTAAATTAACGATCTCTCATAGCTCGTCTGATTACATACACATACAGACAGAGTCGAATAGAGAAAACGATAAGTCCTCCATCATCACCATAGCAATAACAGCAAAGTGACGCGTCCGAGAGATGAAAAAGAAGGATATGGAGGGAAAGGGAAAAAACGTTGGTGCTACACATTTCCCGCTGAAATAACGAGAAAGAGAGAAGAAAACACGTCGTTCTTCCTATATACTCGTAAATCGAAGCTCTTATATTCCTCCTCTGTACGTGAAGAGCAAATGATTATTGCGACCAAGAGAGAAGGACAGAAAAAAAGAGAGAAATAAAGAAAGAGAATTGTTATCTTAAAATTCATTACATCATAAAATTCGCGTGACGCAGGTTTGCGTATATATAGGTATATATATTGCAATTTTTACCTATATCTTATATGTTATTCGATCACACCCACTTGTGTGTGTATTGACGGGGTGGCTTGGAAGCTGCGTCGTTTTGTCGACGAGAGGGAATTGCTTTTGTATAGATGGACGCGAGATAATGTCTTTAGATTCGATTTCCGTTAGACGTCTGTAACTATACCATTTCTATCATATAGGTATATACGTAGGAGAAAGACGCGAGCTTTTTTTTTTTTTTTAATGTGTCTTTAAAAGAGATATAGATTGGTTTAGGACGAGTCGAATGAGTTTGTAAAATGGGAGGGATTACAAAAATCTTTGTGGGGTTTTTGAAATGATAAGGGAATTGATTTGATTTGAAATTGATTTTTAATTGCTTATATCATTTGAATTAATTAAAAATTTGATTAACGTTATGTTTACTAAAATAATATTAGACGTATTTTAATAATTTATACCAATTAATTTACTATAAAATAATGTATACCTAAATCAAATAATAAAAAAGACATTAATTAAATTTAATTAAACGTTAGATAAAATCATAAATCATTATTTATCGCTTATAATATCTAAAAAAACGAATTAAAAAAAAAGAAAAAAAAATATTCAAACAAGGGTAAAGAAATAAAAAAAAAAAAAGACGATGGAAGACAAACATTTGGGGAAGCCCAAAAGCATGTAACCCATATCCTAACTCGAAAGTATAGGGCTCAAGGGTTTCCATTTATACAGTATAAGTATAGCCCGCACATGTCGCCGGCCAACAACACGTGCGATGAGGCATATACTCACACTCTCTCTCTCTCTCTCCCTCGAGACGGGTGTGTATACGCGCGATCAATATGTGGAACTGAGTGGCGAACACCCGCGTGATATGCCCGACGAAATGTCAGAACAAGGCCAGCGGGACTCTATATGTATAGAGATGTATGTGTATGTACGCGCTTAGGTTTTCTCTCCCCCGCGGCTGAATCCGTCAGCTGCGCGAGAGAGCTTTCCCTTTTGCCGGGAGATTATGATGGAGTTGGTAATGACGAGTGGTTTTATATTTATGTAAGAGAGAGAGAGATTGATGTGAAAATTAATGTTTAAACAAATTTTTTTATTTTTTTAAATAATTAATTATAAAGTTTTAACGAAATTTATGTGAAAAATTAAAAAAAAATTATTTATTTGAATGGTATTATTAGTATGAAAAGAATGTTAACAGGTAAAATGAATAACTAAAACCATAATAATTACGATTTGTAAAGTTCTAGTTTTTTTTTTTTACATGATTTATTTATCTATGGTATATGTAAATGTATTAAAAATACAACATATAAATATTACAGCAGTTCTTTATCTTATGTACTAAACAGAATGTTGGTATAGGTATAGGTGTAACATCACTATTTCTGCTAAACTTTAATTTATACAGGACATCAATGTAATTACACATTTAAAAATTTTATTGTTTTTAAGATGAGATCATTTATCATACTACTTAAAGATTTAAGAAACATTTTTAAGAGATTTATATAAGTTTTCAATTAACATGAAATTTTTCTTTATATAATTCAACTTATATTGCTTGAGTATCCAAGAGATTTTCTTTTATTATTAACTTTAAACATATATTCTCATTTAATGAGTGTAACAAATTTTTTATAACAGCAATGAAAATGTAACAATGATTTAATAAACTTTACATAACGTTTTTCAAATTTTTAATACCTTACATAAATTTCAAAAATACAAAAATTTTATAAATAAATGTAAATAATCACTAACAATTCATTTTTTTTTTCTTCTAAACATGTTGAACGTGTTTTTACATATTCTGGCTATTACTTTTGAGATCTAAGAAAAGCACGTTTAATAAAAAAAGGCACGTTTGTTTTTTTTTTCTTTTCAAGTACTTGAATTTAATCCTTGTTATGTATGTAGAATACTTCAGCAGATAAATTTTAATACTGAATGTTTGGACTTATTTTTTACATTACATTTCAAAAGGTTCTGAAAAACTTTTTAGATATCAAACTATCTTATCAATCTCTATAGCCTTAAATTGATTTATAAAAATTAGATACTCTTTAATTCATTATCAAATCTTTTTTTATTTTTTTTTTAATCCTTATTACTTTTTAACTATAGACATTAAATTTTTAAATTTCAGCATGCACAGTCTTTTACATTACAAATCTATTACATATTTAACTTTTATACATTTTTATTGATTTATATAAAATATTTCTATATCAACCGAACTGTAGCTGTAAATTTTTTTTTGTTTATTTCCTGTATTACATGTAGGTATAAATAAATTTACAAGATTTACTTAAAATTACCTTCTTTTCATACTATTTTTACAACACACATTTTCTAAAAATCCAATAAAGCCTTTTTCCCTATTACATGAATAATTATACAAAAACTATCTTGCAAACGCAATCAGCAGCGCAACAAGAAATTAATTTTATTGTAAAAAAAAGAAAAATAAATAATAAGAAAACACATAACTTACGTCGTAGTACAACAGATTATAATCATTAAACAATTCGAAAGACACAGCTCTCGAAAACTTGTTAGCGGGCGACCTGGCCCATTTGCCTATTACAAAATCCTAATCAGCGACAGCAGCATTTTGTCAAGCTTGGTGAGATTCGATGCTGACGTTGAGAGCCCATCAGGAGTTATTCCTTGTAGTTGCGCTTATGTATATATATTATTCTTGATCCTGTAGACATTCGTACACACAAATACTTGGCTCGTTCCACATCTTCGGCTACGTCGCTCTACTTATGTGACCCTGCGTAAGCGAAAATCATAATCGAAATTGCATTTTTAAATATTTTTATTATAAGTTAGACTGTTAGTTTATATTGTATAAATTTTTTCAATTAAAAGTTTATTGATCAAGTTTTTTTTAATATGTGTAAATAATATTTTTATTTTTTCAAATTAAATTTTTTTGATAAGAAAACTTCAAGTATATAAATCAAAATCTGAAAATTTTTGTAATGGGTTATATGTTTGAGAAGATATGTGCTATCATGCATTTCAAAGTTATAATGGAAATATACATATTGAGAAGAAAAGTTAGTACAGAGATATTGAAATAGATGAACTGCATGTCGTAACTGTGTTTCAGTAGATCATGCTATATGTTGTCAGACAAATTTATGTCTATTTTAAATATCTTACATTTATAAAATATTTATTAGTTTTTTGTAATTATCATTTCTTTTAAAAATATGTTAGGTTTGAGTTTAAATTATGTTCGAGTATTAAAGAATTCATGTAATTTGTCTAAAATTTTTTTTTTGTATTTAAGATTAAAAATTCTAGCTAAGCGTAAAATCATTAGAAAATTTTGTATGACTAATTCAAAATGGAAAAAATACGACAGATATTACGTAAGCAAGCACTATCACACTTAAAAAGATCATTTTAAGAGCAATAGCGTCAAATAAGCGATAACATTTTTAAAAAAAGATTTTTAACTCCATGCACATCTATGAGCTCCAAAGAAATCGTATAATAAACCTTGACTGTAAATTCATGCAGAAAAAATGTTTTACATACCTAATTATATAAACTTGACTATTACGCTCGCGTAATATGCATTTTTATTATTTTAATATTTAACAGCAGGAAAGGATTATTTTGTTTTGTGTTATGTTTTTAAAAGAAATATAATCTAATTATTTATCGGATAACATGCTTTATTGGAGCTCGTTATCACATCCGATCGCTCGATGCTTTATCATACAGTTTTTACATTCTAACATATTAATATCTTATAAAAGTTCTAAGGATGCTTTGCATCTTGATTCTAAATATAAACTTAGTAACAATATTACGGCATCGACATATCAATCAATTCTATTATTATTGATTCTCATCAATTTTAAATCTAATTACACAACTCACGAAACGTAGAAGTATTATTTGATTTTTACTGGTTAATTTAATTTTTAGACTTTTTGAAAACTTTTTTTTTTTATGGTCGATCGATCGGTTTTAGAAATACAAAACAAAATTAAATTGTTTTGTAGAAAATTAGTATATGTACAAGCTGTGAGGCAAATAGTAAAAAGAATAACGAGAGAGAAAGAAAGAAAAGTTATTATTATAAGCTTTGGTTAAGTTTAGCCTCATTTTATTGTGATTTTAAAAATCAAAATTAATAAACATCAATAATATTTCCGAGACTTTTAGACCATAAAGCTTGTAAACACTAGGTTTTAATTGTAAATTCATAATTTTCATTAAATATTCTACACGCCTCTATACTAAAAAAATCTTATTATCCAACATTGATACAATTATTTACATTTTATTTACTTTAAGAAAATATCAAGATGCCTTTACGAGATCATCTTTCATCTTTATGACAACAAAAAAGCAAAAATATAGCAATATTTACAAAATATTTGATTGTGGAAAGTTGTTAGCTTTGTTACATAAATAACAAAACATCTTTTTCAATTCATTGAATAGGTACATAAAAAATTGATCGTACATTTGGCCTGCAAACTAAGTTGTTGAAAATAATTTTTTTCATAATATAATTTAAGCATGTAATTTTAATATAAATAATAATTATCTAAATAAAAGTATAATTTGCTAATTATTAAAATTTACCCAAAGAATCTCATAATGTAATAACATAATCAATATTTACTATTTTAATTTCAAAT
>JAPYZE010005613.1:0-11811 GCA_030522805.1 Leptomastidea abnormis | reverse complement strand
CCTCTCGCCCCTCGTGTACCTACATACTCTCCAGCATGGTCAGCTGCTGAGAGCTTACCGACGGCGCCGCTATATTGCGAGCCTGACGCCCGTCACAGTTTTTAAAACTTTTGTATTTCATTCACTAATAGAGATTTTATTAGTAATAAAAGTGACGCATCAACAGAATATAATTATTCTGTCGACATGATTCCCATAATATTAGATAAGACGACATTATGAGGACAGTTCACACGTTCTATTTCATTTTGTGATATAACACATGATGAATCCAACAATAGGATTTTAAGTTGCATATATAATAGACGCACCTTATGTCATTTAATTAATTTTATCTATGATAATGAGTTTGATCTTTTGATGATAATTACATTATTTAAGGTTTTTAATAAATCGAATAAATTAAATTTTCCTATAATAGGTAATAAATAAAAATATCAATTTTTAATAAAATACAATTTTATTTATTGTTTTTTTTTTTATACATTACATTGCTTTGAAAAAGATTTTCTGTAACAATTTACAAGATCTAACTGTTTAAGTATATTCTACACGTGAAAACTTTGATAAAGTGGTCAGTGATTAGATAAGTCATGTGATTAGTTGATGGTACAAAAATCGTATAAAAAAAATGAGTATAAATATGAGTAAGATCAAGTCAAGTTACAGATTTTTATTAAAAAAAAAATAATAAAATAAAAATTATCGTCAATCTTTTCGAAAAATACTGATAAATTCTTTAAAGCTCATATCTCGTTCATTAAACATACTTTGACAACTTCTCTCTCTCTCTTGCAGCTTTTACAACCAATTAAATTCTAGTTTAATCCTAAAGAGATCTGAAGCGAAATTAAAAATGGTAACTATAAATTCCTTACTCCAAACACATCCCACTCATAGTTGTCAATTTACATTCAATACCCCATTTACACCGCCCCCATACAAGTCAATCTTTAATTAAAAAATTTTTTTTTTATTTTCAAATAACATTTGGTTGCACGTATTCAGGATAAGAGCTTTCCCAGCAGCCGAAAATATAAATCACTGCCGAATTAATTAGTAGTGGTTGTAGATATTGTGTCCGTAGGCGCTAATTCCACCAAGTCCTCCATAATATCCATGGCCGAGAGCTGAGCCATAGTAGCCGGAGCCGTAGTATCCCGATCCGTATCCATATCCCGAGCCGTATCCGTCATAGTAAGGCGAGTAGGAAGCTGCGTAGCCACCAAGATAAGTTGGCGAGTAGTAGCCAAGCTTGTTCAGGGGGTTGGCGTACAGGATCCTCTTGGAGTATGGGTAGTAGCCTGAGTAGCCGGAGTAGTATGATGGGTAGACGGACTGCGAATGGATAAAAAAAAATTATTTTATTAACTTTTTTTTTTTTTTTTTTTTTTTCATTTTTCGTGAGAGTGAAAAATTACTAAGAAAAATGTTTTGAATTTTTACGCGGTAATCGATATAAGTAACATGGGATATACTTTGATGAAAATAAAGAAAGAGAGACAAATCAAATAACAAAACAAAAATCTTTCTCGCGCTAATGGTCTGAGATAGCGCATAGGTATATATATATATATATCAGTGATTAGCAAAGTAATCGAGCTGCATCGGATTGCAGTCGGAGTATGTATAGTTGTATGCACCTGTATACCCTTTGCTAATTCTCTTTTTTTTCAGCTTAATCAGCCAAAGAGCCGGTATACATACGCACACACACATACATATATACACACAAAAAAACATACACAAACGAAGAAACATACCTTGATAGTATTAGCATAGCTGGTAGCATAAGGCGCGTAGGATACCGTGGGCGCATAAGATACTACAGCACCACCGTGGCCAAGTCCATAACCGCCAAGGCCATAACCATAGCCGTAACCACTGCCGTAGCCGAGAGAGCCGAGACCAGAGTAAAGCCCACCGGCTGAGGCGTATGCCGCTAAAGAGAGGATGACGAGCTGTAAAAATAATAGAAAGATATATAAGTGTTTGAGCTGCTGGTATATTTATATATAGTTGAGTTGGATATGTTATCTGGATTATTATATCGATTCGCTCTTGATCCTATCGCGGATTTATAATGAAAATACGAATATATTGCTTGAGGTTTTCATTTTTTTTTTTTTTTTTGTTTTTATTCTTGTGACATTTTAATGGGAGTATCGTCGTGATGCTTTTTGGTCGAGTTGTAAATCGAGCTGTGGTGTATATATATAGGTAGTTTATGAAACTAATGCAATTTATTTTTCTTCTTAATTTTTATGATTTGTTTATTGCAGTAAAGATGTATTTTAAAGATAATTTAATTTTTAAAAACAATTTTTTAAAGTAAAAATGTATATTTTCTCAGTAATAAGGAATCGAATAAAAATTGAAAAATTTTATATTAGTTAATCATTAAATAAAATTTTATCTCGCGATAAATCCTAAAATGCAACAATTTAATTCGCGAAACTTTAAAGAATCATCTCAAGAAAATTTCAATACTTACCAATTTGAACATATTGATGTAGGTGAGACAAAAGTTTGCCTAGATACAAAAAGAATCTAGCTCAGAAAAACTGAGAGAGAGAGAGAGAGAGAGAGAGAACAGTACTGTAGACTGACTGATCGAAAGAGCAGTAATCTCGGTCTTATATACCCTACCGCTTGTATATACGCGAAAGAGAGACATATAGACTTCTTGTGCGCTTCGTTAAAGACACGAAGAGCATCGGTAAAACGGCAAACGTTGTGTAGGAATAGAAAGAGAGGGAGAGGAACAGAGAGAGAGAGAGAGAGAGAGAGAGAGAGAAAAATTTGCACAAGAGAGGGAATAATATCATCAAGGTGTATATAGATATATATAAATCGCCTCGGGCGTGTATCACGCCATGGTTATAGCTAGATGGTATTTTTTATAAAAAAAGACCACGGCCCCCCCCCTGTGGGCCCACTCCCCCCCTCCCCCCCCCCCCCCCCCCCCTACATCTCTTCATTTTCACTTCTCAATCATCCTCTTAACTCGTTATTGGCAGTGGTGGTGGCGGTATATTGCAGTGTAGGCGCGAGAAGAGTAGATATATAACACAGGTGTCAATAGACTTACCGAAGGCTCGACCTAACGACCAACGTCACGAGTTGAATACGCATATATATCTATATATATATATATAACGCGAACGACGAGCCTCTTTCAAGGATCTGGTGCATGGAGATAGGTATAGTAGGCGAGGCCGAGAGAGAGAGAGAGAGAGATATTAGCGTTATGCGATTTGCAAATGAAAATCCACGTGGAAAAGAATTTGGATATAGGTACTGATCTGATTGGTAAAATTCTGTGTGAATCGCGACACTTGTAGATCGATATTTTTTGTACTTCGTTTTTTTTTTAACTTACTTTTTTTTCTTAGAGTTTTTTTTATTCTTCTTTTTGTTGAAGAAGTGAAGTGTTTCAAATTGCTTTTATGGGTCATAAAGTCTTAAAGGTCGGAATGGAATATAAAAAAAGATGATAAAGAAAAAATGGTTGGAGGATAGGTAGGGAAGGATTGCGTATTGTTAATTGTTCTGCGTGGCTAGATAAAATACCTATATAACAATGCTATATTGCTCGTTTATATTAGAAGTTTAAAAAATAAAATAAATATATTTATATTTTATGCGCAAGTATCATTATTGTTGTTATTATTATTATTATTATTATTATTATTATTATTATTATTATTATTATTATTATTATTATTCTATATGCTGTTTTAGATAAATACATTTCTACGTGTATGATATTAAAGTTTGTTGTTTGTGACTATATATGAGAATTGAAAATATAATTTTATTAGGTACATTGAGTAAGATCATAAAGGAATGAATACACCTGCATGATGCTTTTTACAATTAACGTCATTATAAACAAATAAAGCGTTTTTAGTAACTTAAAATTTTGCAATGTTAAAAGTAAAGTTTTTACTTTTCATTTATATGTGACATTTATTTATTCTTAATTTTCTATAATATTATTAATACAAGGGTACATCGTTTATAAAAAAAAATTTTATTTTTATTTATAAAATAATTTTTTTTCATTTAAAGAAAAAAAAATTAAAACGTCAACGCAAATCTCAAACTCCCATAAAAAAATGAATGCATAATATTGTAATGCTCGGTTTAAAGAAAAAAAAGGTAAATCTCGTAAATGCACGATTAAATAATTACAGTAGTTTCAAAGTATGAATATTTTATTTATTTTTTTTTTATTCTGCACTTAATGATTACTTTATTAATAAAACAGTAAGCCATAAACGAAGGTTAACTGATTTCTGATCTGTAAGATACTTAGCAGTAGTACGACAGATTTACTCCTTAGAAAAATATATTATGAAACCATAAAAAAATAAGATCAATTGAAAATCAATTTTACCTTGTGCATCTCGATATACATATATACACTCATCGTCATCATCATCATCATCATCATCAGCATAGATCGACTATTTATTTATCATCGTTAAGTACATATATTAATTATTATAATAAATATCCTATACATGCTTAATGAAATTCCAGCTTAAGTTTCAAGTAATAATAAACATTTTTAATTTAAAAAATATTCATTCGTATATTGGGTTTACAAGCTACGAAGAAGGTCAAATATTTGCAGTAATTAAATAAATTATCAAGCAGAAAGAAAAAAAGGAAATTCCCCCAAAAAATTACAATAATCTTCCAACTCCTGTTAAAAAGTAATTAGCCAACTAAAAAATAAGTCTTAATCCACTAATTAATTTCGTCAACCAACTCAAATCACAACCATAAGCCTCCTGTAACACAACAAAACAAATTAAAGGGCGTATCTCATACCATCATTTTATATATCTATTTTACTTCTTTTTCTTCTGATATTCCACGTGCTCTCTCCCTTACTCTCTCTCTCTCTCTCTCTCTTTCTCACACAAGGACTGTTCCGTCATTGTCGGGCGCAGTCTTGTCGCGGGAAATCGGCGGGAATAAAAGAGGCGAGAGAATAATAATAAAAAAGAAAAAGAAAAAAAAAGAACGAATGAGCCGTCAGCAGAGTATAACGCGTAATCGTGAGAAAAATTGAATAGCAATCCAAGCCAATGTTGCTGCAGTTCGTGTATATATATATATATATATATATATATAATATTATGTCCTCAGCTGTGTTATTGCGCTCCTTATGATCCGAGGTCGTTAAACGCATTATGTCAAACGGACAACAATAACAACAGTACATTTAGCCGAAACCTCGCAGTCTCTTACATCGAGAGCGAGTTAAAAGTCCGGTACTCTCCTTCATATACCTCTGTTATATATTATAATATGTATATCGATCTAGATATTTCCAAAGTACACATACATACATACATTATGTCTTATATGTATATACTCTGGCATGCAAGAGAGAAGTCGACCTTTATAGCTACCTAACTTTTTTACATACGCGTCTCGTTTTTCATCGTCTCCCCCCACCACCACCACTTTTCTTTCTTCGCTATATACTCACGTAAAAATGCCTTGATGGTATAGGAGGAGTATATTATCGCGCGAGCCGAGCTGCAGGTGTCGTTTTTGCGGTTGACCAACGATTCTATACCATATATACGTTTATATTATACACGTTGGCCGCATTTAACGTATAATATGATTATAAACACCCATAAGAAATTAAAGACTGTGTGTGTGTGTGTTTGTTTGTTTGTGTGTTATAAAGTGGAGAGTGAATTAACGCGAGCTCTTCAACGCTTGTGCGCAGCTCGTCGCACGCGTCATTTAAATTGAAATTTTAAAACTTCTTGGCTGCGACGTGGATTATGATGTATTTATTATGTGTACCTACACATTAAAATAATGAAAATTTACTTGTTTTCTTTTTCTATGGTGACTCTGCGCCTATCCTCCTTGGTTTATCAAGCTCTATTCCATACAATGTATACCTATACATATATATTGTACACACAAGATTTATACATAAATTTACTGCTTGTGTGCATTTCCTTAACTGCTCTTTAAACTCGATGCGTCATCAAAACTGCTATATAGGCTCTCCCATGACAATTGTATATTTACGAATATAATGAAACTCGAGGGAAAAACTCGACTGAATATTTTTCACTGATTATTCATTTTTTTTCTTCTTTTTTTTTTGTTCTCTCGACAATCTCATATTTTTATATAGTTAGAAGATTAGAAGACGACACATCACCAAAATAACGTTTGCATTATGATCTAACCATTCTTATTATCATATCTGCAAAATTATTATTCTTTTTTTTTTCTTCACTTTTTTTTATTACAAGTCATATCGTTATGAGAGGATACGCTTGGTATATATACCATACACGCATACCTATATGTATATTTATACACGCATCAAATTAAACTTAATGAAGATTTAATTAACGATAAAATAATAAGCCATCGTTCTTGTAACTTGATAAGACTTGCGATTATAATATATTAATGTACGAAGAGCCAGAAACTTACCGGTCAACTTAGAGAAAGAGACTCAACTTGTTGTTGTTGCAGGTCATAGCATCTTGATCGAATTATGCAATATTCTACAGTGGTTATATTATACATACAACAGCGCATCGGTCTTTTAAAACGTGACTCAGTATTTTTATACTATTATCCTTTCTATAGGCTGTGATTACTCTCGAGGGCTCACTATAAAAGAGACCGATCTTTTCCATTCTCCCTCCTGATCGAGGGTCTCATAGATCGCGACCTTCTTTTCTACTAGAATAGTTACAACCGAGAAATCGACCTTTGTCTTATTTTCTTTCTCTTTTCTTTCTTGAGGATGAAATTTTTACGATTGACTGGTAATTTGTAGTAAGCGATTGATTTATACGTGGCTAGTTCGTAAATTTTGAAAAAGTAGATAAATTTTAATTTAAACGTCTTTTAAAGAGTCTGATCTTATTACGATATACACGAAGAATAAATAAATAAAAAAGTAACGGTGTAATTATATGTCTTGTTTAATGAGTGAATATACAAGTATGTGATATTCTCTTGTGTGTGAGTGTGTGGGTTGAGAGACGCGCGAAGGTGACGAGAAATGTATGTGAGAGAGAGAGAGAGAGAGAGAGAGAGAGAGAGAGGAGGCTGCTGTAAAAATTGATTTAATAATAATTTCATATCGATATATGTGCGTTTGCAACGGTATTTTTATTTATTATTGGATAGAAGAATCATCGATGTGTATGTCTATACTTATTTCAATGGCATTTCATGCAATTAATTTAAAGATGAGGCGTTGCTGTTTTTTTATTACCATTTTTATTTATAAACTTTATATTTAGATTTACAATTCAATCTATAGTAGGACTAGAAAACGCGTTTGGACAAAAACAAAGGACGACAAAACTGGTAAACACTGTATATAACGTACGAAATTTAACGATCACAATTTTTTTTTTTTTTTTTTTTCAATTCTTAATTAAAGGGACGATTATCATCTGTATTGATCTATAATATTTGTCGTTCATTATCAGTTTTTTTTTTTCTGTATATGAATATTTTTTAATCTGTTTTAATACTAAGAAGAAAAAAAAAGGAAGAAGAAAATATTAACTGATAAAGTTTAAATGAGAAAAAAAGAAAATAAATAGGAATTGGAAGACGAATTATTTAAAATTTTTCCCTTTTTCTTTTTTTTAATTCTCCTCGTTTTCGCCTTCTTCCTCATCAAATTCTCCATCCTCGTCCGCTGTGGCTTCTTGGTACTGTTGGTATTCGGATACCAGATCATTCATATTTGACTCAGCTTCCGTAAATTCCATTTCATCCATACCTACAAAAAAAAAAAAAAAAAAATCAATCATTTTTTAAAACTTGCAAGTACTCACTTTAAATCTAGAATGAAAAATAATAAAAATCAAATACAAACCTTCACCAGTATACCAATGAAGAAAAGCCTTTCTACGGAACATAGCAGTGAACTGTTCCGATACCCGCTTAAACAGCTCTTGAATCGCAGTCGAATTACCAATAAAGGTAGCTGACATTTTAAGACCACGTGGCGGTATGTCACAGACCGCTGTCTTAACGTTACAAGGTATCCATTCGACGAAATAGCTGCTGTTCTTATTTTGAATATTGAGCATCTGCTCGTCAACTTCTTTCATTGACATACGTCCACGGAATACCGCAGCTACGGTGAGATAACGTCCGTTACGTGGATCACAAGCAGCCATCATGTTTTTAGCATCGAACATTTGTTGGGTTAGCTCTGGTACTGTTAGTGATCGGTATTGTTGCGAGCCTCTATTTAATAGGATAGAGAAGAAAAAAATCAATCGTTAGTCAAATACAACTTGTTTTTTTTTTTGAAAGTTGAATTGCCTGGATTTCAAGGAATCCAAGAACATAAAAATTACGGATAATCAAAGAAATATAAAATGACTAGTGAAAGAAAAAGAAAAAAGAAAAAATAGCAATTAAATCGCTTGTAAATGCTAGAGCAAGCAAGAGTTGCGTTGTAAAAATACCGGACAATGCATCTATTGTAAGATAAAACGACACAACAATGAGAAAGAAAAAAAGAGAGAGAGAGAGGGAGAGAGAGAAGATACAAGTATTAATAACCTGCGTGTGTTCGCGTAAAATAAAACATATTTTATATACAAATGATGTATGATAAAGTTGAAAAAAAAGAAATAACCTTGAGGTAAGCGGGGCA
Organism: Leptomastidea abnormis; assembly: GCA_030522805.1. Lineage (NCBI taxonomy): Eukaryota > Metazoa > Arthropoda > Insecta > Hymenoptera > Encyrtidae > Leptomastidea > Leptomastidea abnormis. The sequence goes on along the minus strand of JAPYZE010005613.1, from coordinate 3,119 downwards.
AATCCAGGAATGAAGAAGTGTAGCCTGGGGAACGGTACCATGTTGACCGCAAGTTTCCTAAGATCGGCATTAAGCTGACCAGGAAATCGGAGACAGGTGGTAACACCGCTGAGCGTGGCGCATACGAGATGATTTAAATCACCGTAGGTCGGGGTCGTGAGTTTTAAGGTACGGAAGCAAATGTCGTATAGGGCCTCGTTATCGATGCAATACGACTCGTCGGTGTTTTCAACCAGCTGATGCACCGAGAGCGTGCAGTTGTACGGCTCGACGACCGTGTCTGAGACCTTGGGCGATGGCACCACGCTGAAGGTCATCATTATGCGATCTGGGTACTCCTCGCGGATTTTTGAAATCAGGAGTGTACCCATGCCCGCTCCGGTACCTCCGCCCAGTGAGTGAGTCAACTGGAAACCCTGCAATAACCCACGCACAGATAAATAATCAATCTCTTGTTAGTCCGGTCGACCTCTTCTCTACATATTTTCAAAAATAAAAAAAAAAAAGAAATTGACAAAACTAACCTGCAAGCAATCGCAGCTCTCGGCCTCCTTACGCACGACATCGAGGACCGAGTCGACCAATTCCGCACCCTCGGTGTAGTGTCCCTTTGCCCAATTATTACCGGCTCCACTCTGACCGAAGACAAAATTGTCCGGTCGGAAAATTTGGCCGAAGGGCCCGGAACGCACCGCGTCCATGGTACCCGGCTCGAGATCAACCAGGATCGCCCTGGGCACATATTTGCCGCCCGTAGCCTCGTTGTAATAAACGTTGATACGCTCGAGCTGGAGATCGCTGTCTCCGTGGTATGCGCCGGTCGGATCGATTCCATGCTCGTCCGATATCACCTCCCAAAACTGTTGAACATTTTTTTCTATTTTTATTTTTCTCCGTTTTTTCTTTCTTCAAATAACATTTTTTTTCTTTTTCTTGTGATTTTTGTATTTATGTATCTGTGTATATGTAGATTTGTTGGTGAATTTATGATTATTTTCTGTGTGAGAAATGTGAATGAATTATTATTTATGTGAGTTTGCGTGAGCTCTAAGATTATTTCTAATAGGTGTATTATTTGAATGTATAAAATAAAATAAAATGGTAAGAAAAGGAAAGAATAAAAGGCAGCAATCTAACCTTGGCCCCAATTTGGTTGCCGCACTGTCCGGCCTGCAGATGCACAATCTCTCTCATAATTTCCCCTCGGCCGTAAAATAAGTTACGGAAGAAGACGAAGTAACAAGATTACTTTTTTTTTTTAAAAAAAATCCTTATTTTCTTTTTTTTTGTTCACACGCTAAATCCAGATCTTGCTGTTTTACTTACTCCAAAACTTTGTTAAATAGCATCCGGGGCGAATACCAAAGCGCCTCTGTTCAAACGATCTTCATATTTTGCCGCCTTGTTTTTCTTCTCGTTACCATGGAGACAACTCGGTGATAAATGACTATAAGTGAATAACCACTAAATTCAATTTCTTACGCTCACACTACTTTTTTTTTCTTCCAAAATTTTTATTAATTTATTTTTAATCAATTTAAAAAAAAAATATTTTTATTATTAAACGATAATAAATTATAAATTAATAATCGATTAATTAATTATATTCAAGTGTCTTTGAATACAGCAATTTATCTATTGCACATAGCGTAACGCTCACCTACACATTCAAATTAATCGAACATCCACATACTTCATCATTCATAGAAAAAAAAAAAAAAAATGTTAATCATCATAACATAAAGTATGTACCTATGTAATGATGGTAAGAGTAAATGATTTCAGTTTCAATTCTAGAACTAAATAGCAACAACAACAACAACAACAAGCTATACCTACTTCAGCTAAATTTCCATAATTAGCAGGTACGAGTTAATCAATAGGAGCGTAAGGGAAATAAGTGAGTTACGCTCACAAGAGCGTTTATCGAAATGCAGAAGAAAAGAGAGAAAAAAAGTGCGAGCGCGTGGTTATAACCGAGACCTCGTTCTTACGCGCTTTTGCAAAGTGGCATCACTTTTTTCCATAGCAAAAAAAAAAAAAAACAACAGCACGTTAGCGCTAATAAAGATGCTCACGTATATAAGACTTAATAGAATTTCAAAAAACAAACTTGTCAATTAAAGAATTCGAAATCTGAGCCCACCTACTAGTTAAAAAAATTTTTTCTGTACATGCGTAATAAATCCACGGTCATGTTTTTCACGCATTCCACAGTAACCGTCGTTACATACTTAATTCCTTTTTTTTTTTCTTACAGCCTATGATGCACCCAAGAACTCACTTACTTACGTAGGCTCACGAGGGCGCGGTTTTTCTCAACGTTCCTACAACTATACAAACCAAGGCGCGAGAGGTAGGGGGGGGGAAGGGGGGAGTTTTATTGGTTCGCAAACTCTCTCGTGTGTATGCTATGCGAGCGAGCCTCTCAAGGATGCAGCTATTCGACTCGTTGAGCATCTGTGTCTCTCTCGAGAGAGAGCAGCCACCGCCTTGGCCGAGAGACTTGCTTGGTTGACTCTCATTTCTTTTCAATAAATTAATTCAATTTCAGAAAAGGGAAAATTAATCCGTTTCTGATTGATTTTGTATATTGTAGGTATGTATATAGGTACTCGGAAGCTATTCAATATTTTCTCGAAAGCGTATAATGCAGGGAGATGAGATATATACATATGTATATATAATTTATAATTTGACGTTTATTAACGAATTCACCTTCACTGTTAATAAATGCATGCTTATACATTGAGAGAGTTAGCGCGGGGTATATAATAATTCTGCAATCATTTTTTAATAAAAGGGATACGTGGATTTGAGAGACGAAAATGTATAAAAGGTTTGCTGTATCGTAAGATTATATAGTGGTATCGTGATCTTCTTTTGATAATAAATTGCGATATATACCTGCATGAACGTGACCTTTAGTGTTTTAAATTCTATAAATTCTAGGAGCGAGCCTTATTCACTAACGATGTAATACGTTAATAAATACAGCCGCGTATAAAAATTCGGCCCTAAGCAAGGGGGTTCTCACTCTTGAAATCGATTTTTTTTCGAAAAAAATCGATTGTAATCGGTGAAATCGTTTTGAAATCGATGAAATCGTTTTGAAATCG
>JAPYZE010005612.1:3012-10539 GCA_030522805.1 Leptomastidea abnormis | reverse complement strand
AACCCGACACTTTTGCGCAGCTCGAGCGTCTTGCGTATATATATCTAAGATATGAGTGCATATAATATAAAAGCTGACCGAGGCCAAGCCTCTATAGTATATACACTAACATACACACGCGTTTTATTATACACGCGTATAGACGCGCCTCTCTTTTCGCGTTATAATATAGTTTACGCTTGGAGGACTGGTAAACGTGGCGCATCGATGACAATGACGTTATAGTTATATTCGAGAAGGATATGACGATCGTAATTTTTTTTTACCTTGCTGCGTGTGTGCTTTGTGTATATCGAGGAATTCATTATTTTTTTTTTTTTTTGGATATTTGGATATGTATTTTTTATTTGTGAAAGAGTAAGTAGTTTTGTTTTTCTTTTTTTTTTTTTGCTTGCAAATGCTTATAAGGTAATTTTATTTTTCTATGCGTCGACGATTTTCGAGTAGCAAGTGTTTTAGTATTAGTGATTTATAGTAGTATAAGTATATTGCTACAAGTGTTATATGTACGCACTTTATTATAAGCTTATTTAGTCTCTCCTTTTTTTTCAGACATTAGTGTAGCTCGTGTTAAAACTGTACACTCCTTATAAGCCAATTCGCAATCACTAGTTAGAGAAAAAAAAAGTAAAGGAAAAATTTCGTTATACTTTTTTTTTCACGAAGAGAGAAAGTATAACGCATGTGTGTATATGTATAAAAAAAATATATATTTTTTCTTTTTCGAAACGTTCGTATACATTTATATGTTTCACTCGTAGTGACCCAAACGTACAATTTTTCAAATATGCGGGTGCGTGTACATATACATGCTTGCCTCGAGGGAAATTCATTTAAGAAGAAAAAAAAAAAAGAAAGCTTGAAGAGCCTCGGGGTCCACTTTTAACGAAGGACACACAACAAAAGTCTATATATGATATATATGCCAGAAATATAGTGCGTCCGTCCAAGCCTAACAGCGAAAGCTTTAAAATAATATGTATGTATGGAGAAAAAACATAGTTTTCTAAGATTTCTGACGTATATAGTTTGAAAATTCTTCTTGGAAAATCGTTTAATAGAAATATCAATGATCCAGATTAATCAATCAATTACTTATACATACAAGCAAAGCTCATAAGTTTTATAAATTAATTTAATCTTAAAAAAAAAAATTAATCCGGAAATTCAACTTATCATTTTTATAATTCATATAAAGATCCGTTTAAACTAGGCAAAACTATTTTTTACAGTTTAACACGATTAGCATAAAAACCGTAAACACAAATTAAAAAAAAAAATTAAACATCATTAATGATGTATAAAATCTCTACACTTTCCGTTTCATCGCGTAGGTACCTATATACCTACCATCATCAACCAAACATAATTTCATACCAAAAACATTAAAAGTCAGATACATCTCTAAACGATTATTAATTAAAAAAGCGACACATGAAAACGTTAATATGATGTTAAAACTCATATATAACCAAACCCCAATATATACACTAAAATACCAAGAGAGTTATAGCTTATAACGAAAAATCGAAAAAAAAAGTTTCATGATAGACTCGTAATCCTCCCAACACGTTCGTGTCTTCCGGATGGCTGGTTGGTTGCGGGCTTTATAAGACGGAACTTTCGAAAAAGACCATCCGCGCCTATAATATACTATAAGTCGAAGAGTTCATACTATAACAGAAATAGCCGATTATATATATCCTTCTCTCCGCAACTAAATTCCTTGTAAGATAGAAAGAGTTAAAGAGAGACCCGTTAAACGGGAGGGATGAGAGAGAGAGAGGAAAGGTAATAAAAGGCTTGCGCGTGTACACGCGAGAGAATCGCTCGCTCGCACTTGGTGGTTTAGAGACGAACGCAACAGCTTATATAGTATAGCGCTACCAACGAGCAGAACGGTTGTATATACAACGTCACGCGCGATGTCCGATGGATGAATGTGCCTATATATACGCGAAAGCGTGCGAGTGGAAATACGAGGGAGAATAAAAAATTAAAAAGTATACGGGGACTGATAAGCCAGAGGCGAAACTACCACTACTACTAGTTTGGTATAGAGGAAAATGCGAAATTATGATGAGGTTAATGCGCGCGCGATGCGTGAGTTTTACGCTATGGACGAGAGAGAAGGTTGAGTCTATATACTGATATCGAGGTATATAAATGTATATGGTCTATGTGTGTGTGGATATATGTGATGTATATACTGATAATGTGAAACCTCCGGGATGTGTTAAGGATTTTGATGTGCGGTTTTACTGATTTAGCGATGATTTATGGTTGTCTAATTTTATATTTTTTTATAAATGTAATTTTTTTTTCTTAATTATTGTGGTTGATACATATTTTTTTTTTTTAGGTTGGTTTGGTTGTTAATGAGAATGTTGTTGAGCTTGAGTAAAATTTACGGTTAAGTATAATATTTATTACTCTTTTTTTTTGTGTAACTATTGTTGCGTGTCTTTGAGAAAAAGAAAAATAGCATAAAAGTCCGTTGTAACGCAGTGACCGAACGCAAATATTTAATTATAAAAAAAAAGATTTTTTTTTTCTTCTTTCAAGAAAATTCCAATCCAGAAAACCACACAAATGTTCTAAAGTTTACGAGGCAAGAAAAAAAAACCGTTTCAGTTATTAATTTTAACGAACTTTTTTTCCTTCCCACCTTTCATCATTAAAAAAAAGCTTCACTACCACTACAACCACATCCCAAACATATATTTCTTAAAAAAAAATTTTTCTTTTAACATTATTAATAATCCCTAGCACATTACAAAATAACTTTAAAGAAAAACTAATAAAAAAATTCTTACTGCAAGGTCTCCTCCTAAGCGATGATCTTCTCCTTGCAAGATAAACCGGTGGACCACGTCCATTACCAGCAGCTCTTTTAAGCTGTGATTTTCTACGCAATGGCCTTCTCCTTTGACCAGGTGCCAAATCTTGTCTACCAGAACTCGATCTTTGTCCTCCTTCAAGTACCAACACAACCGAACAATTACGACGTTCGGTTACTGCACCAGCAACACTAACCGCATCTTTAGCATCCACTTTTTTACCACCACCACCAACAACAAGTAACACTCTACGTTGTTCTTCTGGTTCACTAGATGATGACGATGAATTACTTCTGACACGTCTTGTAACAACTGGTGTTGTCGATGTACCAACTGAGGCAGTAGTTGTAGTCGTTGGTTTTGAAGAATTTTTAGCCACGAAACCCAAGAATTGACTGGTTGCGAAATAATTGACTTCGGGTGTCTTGGCAGACTTTTCACCTCTATACTCTTCGTAAAATATTTTCTCCTCGTTAAAATCACTTATCTTAGGTTTTATAGACACCAAACTCGTGGCACTAGATATCAAGGACGAGGAATCAAGCGTCGAAGCTGAGTCCTTTTTGGTACCAGCCGGTTCGTCAGGTCGTTCTTCAAAATCACCAGACAACAATAATTTCCTATCATCAAATTCATCCGACAGATTTGAATCATTAGACCAATTATTACTACGTTCTTCTTGATTATCAACCTCCGATCTACTTTCATCACGCGGTAAATAACGCACCTCGCGCCAGACACGTCCATGTTGACGACCTGATCGACGTCTTTCTGGCGGTACGAACCAAACTGGACTATCAGGTGGCGCTGGATTAGCGGGTCGACTAGTGGTAATTTTACGTCTTCTGGATGCATAACCTGGACGTCTTCTGGCACTACCAGCACGACGTGATCGACGAGTTGATGACGTTACCGTGGATAAAGATGCTAATCCTGTCGATGCTGCAGCTGCAGTTCGTTCGAAGTAACCTTCAGAACTAACACTTGGCGAGGGTTTCATGGGTTGTCGCTTACGACGACGAAACAGTTCGTTCTTTGTGGTTAAGGCTGCGGCACGTAGATCGGTAGTTAATCGAGATATAGAAAGCGAGAGACTAAAGCCCGAAGTACGAGTTGAACTGGTGTCTGTTTTGCATCCTGTATTTAATTTTGATGGTCCAGATACGGATCGTAAATTGACGAAACTACGATCGGAAAATTGTTGATCACTTATTGGTGATTTGGCGGCTGGAGGACTTGAGGCTAATGAGCTACCAGGTCGTAATGAGACACTTGGTGTTTGATCGTTCCAAATACCACGAGATGACGAGGACGACGTGGTAGTGACGTTCATGGTTGTAACGGCACCGCAGGTACAATCTTTCGATGGACTCCATCCACTATCTTCAATACTATCAGTTTCATCTCGTTCTTGTATTCTCGACTGCGATCTTGGAAGGTAAGGCGATTTTTCGAGTTCGATTAATAAAGAAGGCGTGTCATCTCTACTTTCTTCATCTTCGCTTAATTTCTTTACAGGCGTTCTGGTGAAATTACGTTTGACAAATGGTCTATTATCTTGAGTAATGTAAATTCGTTCTCTCGATGAGTAGACATTATTCGATCTTGAATCTCGAGACGAGTATGAATCGATACGAGATTTTCGATCTGAATACGATGAATCAACGTCATTCAACCACTGTCCGTAAACAATCGTACCTGCAGTTTCCCTTTTAACCTTTTTCTCCTCTTCATCATCTTCATCCTCATTAACCTCGTCATCGTTAACCGGTTCCATGACCTTGACAATTTCCACATCGTCCCTGGATATTTTCTTATCTTTCTTCTCATCAAGCTCGAACTCCTCGAACAGATTACTACTGCTACCACTTCGGACCTGAACGATCGTTGGACCAACGACATTTTTAGGTCGTACTCGAGATGTTACCTCAACAGTGACAATAGTAGGTGCTGCAGCACTACTAGGTGTTGTAATGGTTTCACTTGACTTTTGAAGCCTGGTACGTCGTTTACCACGATCCAGGTAACTCTTTCTTATCGATATACGTTTGAAGGACTCGCTACGTTCAAAGGATGGCTCGTCCCGGTCCTTCTTACGGCCGACGAGCCTCCTGAGATTTTCAAACGAAAGCGTCCTCATGGAGCTTCGTCACTTTTTCTTGATTATGCAGTCTTATCACACAACACTACACTGATTTACTATCAACACAATTTCATCTTTCTTCTTCTCCTTCTAAACGACATCATAACTGCTTCACACTATTACTTTTTTATTTCTTTTTTTTTGCTTAAAAAAAGCGAAAAAAAGCACGAGCACGTACGCGACTGTATTATAGACAGTCCGAACCGAAAACGAAGCGAGCGCGAACTAACGAGGCACGTATACGAGTCGTAGCTACTCGCTCGAGTTTTCATGTGAGCTCACGTACTCCCACTCTTTCATATATTCTCCTCCACCTCCTACTACTTATTCTCTTTTACGCGGTGCTTTCCCTTGCCTGCGGCGTCCACGACGTTGCGAAAATTGGGTACCGGTAACTTGGTTATATCGTTCATAACTAATTCAACTGTTCCACTGACTACTGATTTGATATTTGTTCTATATATGCACTTTTTTATTTTTTTTTTAGGGAATGGATTTGATACATTTTTTTCTCAGAAGATGTCCACTCACTTTTCTGTTGTTTGCAGATTGAGCAATAATACAAATTTAACAATTATTATCCTCTTGACATTTTTTCTTCTTCTTCTTCAAGGTAAAATCGATTTGTTTTAGTGTTTATCTAATCTTTGTCACACTTCTTCTTCCTGCTGACCCATCTTTCTGACTATATCTTTCTTATCTCTTTCTTTTTTTTTAGCTTACCTTCACCAGTCACGCTTCTCAATTTCGCTTTTTATTATTTTTTTTTTTTAATTGTCATTGCAGAATGCTCATCGCAATATCTTTTCTTTTACAGACACAAAGAGCGTCTTTACTAAAATAACCTTTTAATTATTTTCAATACTATATTATTCTGACAGCTGGTAACCATCGCCTCCATAACAATAATAACAGCAACCTGTAATTTTCAATCATCATCTATATATATAAAGATGAATCTGGTGAAAAGTCTCGATTTCTCGAGAGAGAGAAAGAAAGACGTTTTATCTACATTGGTACATCTTAAGTTGTATTATAAGTTCAAGCAGCCTCTTCATCATCACCTTCCCTCTCGATGAACAGCAGGTATACAGGTATATATATATATATATACCGATTATTACTACTGATGCCTCGAGTCAAATTGCTGAAACTGATTCTTATCAGTTATTATTCGATATTAAACCAAAGTACAGATATCCAAAGGGCTTAATTTTCACGGCCACAATTCTTTTTTATATATATTATTATTTTTTAAATTAAAAAAAATCCAAAAGATTATCCAAGAATAACATTTAAAATATCAACTTGATAATAACTAACGTTCACCAAGTTACTTGATACTCTAAAATATTCGTATGCTAAAATTTGTCTCAAACATATAGCAAGAGCTCCAAATACGTCAAAGCCTAGATCTCGATATCGATGTTGAATATATAGCATATAGTATCGGTATGTTCAGTGAGCGGTATAATATAAGAATTGAGAGCGGGCCAAGCCCGCAAATGATGCCATGTGTAGAAGCAGCATCTACGTCACGAAGATTTGCTTTCCTACTCTTTCTCACATATATTTATACACACATATACATACACATAAAAGAGCACTGACACGCGCTTGTACACTATAAGAGATGCAGGTCTCTGTATAAGAGAAGTCGCGAATTCCTGTGGTTCTCTCTCTTTCTCTCTCTCTTTTTTTCACTTGGTTTGTTTTTGTTTCGCAACCACGGGATCTTGCTATGATAAAAGAAGAGGAGGAGGAGGAGGAGGAGGTGGAGAAGGTGATGGTGATGGTGGTACAGGAGTGAGAGAAAGAGCGTTTATTCAACGCGGGTAAGCCCGAATAATCGTGATTTTTAACCTCGCACTACACTATGCACACCTCTTTGATTCCACTTTTCTTTTTTATTTTTTCTCACTCTATCTCTGTCACTTTTTTTTTTAACTGCTTCACGTTTCTTCTAAGTGCGTATTATTTATCTTTCTTACACTTGCGTTTATGATGTTAGCAGAAAATTGGTGATTCGAACTTGCAATTTTAATTTTTGATTTCACTGGTCTCACATTCAAAATCAACAGGAATTCTAAATTTTCAGTCAATTTAGTTCTGTTCGACAACGTAACGAGAAGAAAAATAAAAAAATTAGATAGATAAAAAAAGTCTTTCCGTTTTAGCTAACGAGCCTTATACATCGAGTCCCTCTATCGTTGTCGTATAGTTGTCGTCGTCCTTCTCTCTTCGACTACTAATTAAGCCAGGTTGCTACTACTACTACTGATTTGACTCTTTTTTTTTTTTTTCGTTAGCGAACCGGCATAGTCTCGCGCGACTGGAGGTTACACAAGCGCAAGAGGATAAGAAGACGAAGAAGAAGAAGTAAAGAAGAAGAGAAGAATTCCATTGGAGATTCGATCGAGCGAAACTGTGAGGTTACTGATGCTGTTGCTCCTGCTGAGACTGTACATATACACACACACTTGAGATTGCCAAGCAGGAAGAAGCAAGCCAAGGGCGGGTAGAAAAAGATAGAAGAGATGCGAG
>JAPYZE010005611.1:0-10369 GCA_030522805.1 Leptomastidea abnormis | reverse complement strand
TTACACACACACAAACATAGAAATATATAGAGAGAGAGCGAGTATTTAGCAGCTGAAACTATAGGAAAGAGATTTCATTATTCAAATGGAGTTCGTATAGTCTGCAGTGTGCTATGGCTAGGAAGCGATGAAAAATTTATCTCTACCAAACTCTATAGATTACACCTACACATATATAAATATATATTGCTGTGATAGAAGCGACCACTTTTTCAAACGAGCAGTGATGCTTTTCGAGAGTGTGGAGGATATTAGTATATAGATATATATATAAAGGTGAAATGAATGCGACTGAATCTGAAAGCGATAAGTGGAGTGATAAATAAAGTTTTGGTATTACTATTCTATTGCAATTTTGTTTAAAGTGAGTTTATAAATAGTTTTTTTTTTAATTAATTGAGTGAATTCAAGAAAGTTTGGTGAATAGTATTGATTGTTCTAAAAAAATGCCATGAATAAATTTCTTTTTTTTTTTTTTTATTAGATCAAAGACCTTTGGGCAATAAACATACGTGTAGGAAGAAATTTTGACTGTCAAATAGAAAATAGAACGTTTTCTATCGACAATCTCATTTTTCTTCAACAATATGGATATAGTAGATTTACGTTTGACGCGTACAAGTCCACGCGCAAAAGCTTCAATGTCCTATATGACATAGGTGTTTGAATTTTTGATAAGCGACCAAAAAAAAAAAAAAAATTGACTTGAAGTGAGTTATGGCAATATTTTCAACTTTATCCTGAGAGAGAGGGGTAGTTTGCGTTGGAAAGGATAAAAGCAGCGAGGTGCATGTATATATTGCTGATATATTCATACTTTATCGATACAAGAGAGTTAAAGTGTATTTCCAAAAGCAGATATTATAATACATACGAGTATAAATAAAATTTCCGTTGAATTTCCGTTATGAAAATTGTAATAATTTTTAATTATATTATGTTTATCGTATTATTTAAGTATATCAAAGAGAAATATATTATTTTTTAAAAGAAATAGGTACATTTTATGTAAAAATACTGGATAATTTATGAACATTAAATTGCTATTTAAGTAATTAATTTATTTTACCATACCATCATGAAAATAAATTTGGATCGCTTAAATAGACGTCTTAAACGATGTTCAAAAAAATTATCAATTAATAATCGTAGCATTAACGTATAAAATAAATTTAAATTTAAATACCGCTAATCTTTATTAACTGTTCATAAAAATTACTAGTAACAATTAATTAAGATTACGTAAAAAAAGATTTATAAAGTAAAGTAATATAACTATTAGAGAGAGAAAGAGAAGAGAACAGAATACTTTGTGTCCCCTTACATTCTTCCGGAAGCGTTAAAGCCCTCAAACCTGTACACTAAAAGAAAAATCATTTTTATAAAAAATGAACTCTTTCTCTCTACTACTACCCCAACCCTTTAATACCACTCGCACATAAAGTAAATTACTCAGGGTAAAGAAGAGAGCGAGAGAAAGAAAGAGAGAATGCAGCTATAGAAACGCTTTATTCTCCGGGTATTAAAAATACTCGGGGCAATGTAAAATAGGTAAAAGTAAAATCTTTTTACGAGCGTCTCAGCTGCCAGCACACCGGACTGCTTATACCCCCCTCTCTCCTTTCTCCCTCCCTCTCTTTACCGCAAGCTCAAGCTTCAACCGAGAGAAAAAAATTGTTCGCATTATCGTGGACTTGAGCGGTACCTGGCACGTAGCTCTGGTATGATTATATCTGCAGAGGAGGTGAAGGAGGAAGAAGAACAAGCTGAGGGATTTCTAAATCTAGATAATTTGAATGCCACCAAAGCCTATCGAGAGTTTGAGAGGATGAGCAACTTCTCTTTCTATATATATATTTAACGGATCAGTGAATGGGGCTAAGAAGGAGTTTCTATCTCTATAGTGCGCGAGCGTGTACGATGTAGCACTTTGGTAAGACGTTTATGATCCTATCTCTCTCTCTTTCTCTGGAAAGTTGAGAGGATAAAGGGACAAGCAATTATACATATCTAAAGAGAAAGATGAATTTATGGGATGACATGTACTTGGGGATGCTTGCTTGCTTACTTGCTTGTTAAATTGTGTACTGTGGATCAAACTTAAAAAAGAAGGAATAATTTTAAGAAGTTTAATTTGTTTCTTTTTTTTCTTCTTGTTGTAAAAGAAATGACAGATGTTTTTTTTTTCTTCTTGGTTGTAAGAGAAAAAGTTTTGAATAAATAATAATGACAAGGAAATGTGTTTTTGATACTTTTTAAAGCGGTTGGATGAAATTAAAAAAGTTTATATTTTAAAATGAGAAAAAAAAAGGTATGGTAATATGTAATAAAGTTTATTTTTTTTTTGTTATGTTAAAAGAATTGTAATTGAATAATTTTTAAATGACAATTTTAAATTTATTTTTGTATTTATTTTACGGTATAATAATTAAATGTTTAGTTTAGAAAATTAACAATTCTGTGATGTAACATTACGTAATGAAAATGTGACTTGAATAAAAACGAATTGTTAATTAAACCTTAATGAGGAATCAGGTAAACGTAAAAAAAGAGCCCAAAATATAAATATTTTTTTATTTCTTTTATCAAATAAACTCGATCAATTATTAATTATCAATTACGAAAAAAAAACATAAATTATAAACGATATTTAAACAACTCATTTAAAAATACAATCGAAATATTTAATTAAAAAAAAAGAACAAAAAAATACACAACTAAAAGTTTGATGGTACAATTACAAGCAGAGTCGAAACAATCGGGCACGAATACTCAAAAGCGCGTTTCATGCAAAACATAACACAGTGTGTTTTCTGACTAAAAAAAAAGGAAGATATATGACTCTCTTGAAAGCTCGCGCAAGCGCTCAAGAGAGAGATGGAAAATGTAAAAGAGAGAAAGAGAAGTGGAGGAAGCAGGGAAGTTTGTATGCAAGAATAAGCAAGAACTATAGCTTCCTCACAGCAGCAACGAAAAAGGATTTTCATGGGAGGACGATGCTCTTACTCGCAAAAAAGTTTTTCAAGCCCGGGCTAGCTCAACTACTTTGCTCTTATAGTGACTATGACGACAACGACGACGACAAGTTCGAGTGCCCTTGATATTGTGACGTTTTGAAAATCTGTGCTTTGGTTGGTTCGAGAAGCACCTTTTGTAGCTTGCACTTTTTTTTTAATTTTTTTTTTAAAGTATGAGTGCTTTATTTTGGTTGTTGTATGTTTTTGAATGATAAGGACTTAACTGATGTTTTAGAGAGCTTTTTTTTAAATAAATATTTGAATTGAGGTAATGTTATGAATAAAATTACATGACACTATTATTGGTGTGAATTTAAGACAATTTAAAAATAAAATAAAAGTCATTGAGGGCAAGTAAAAAGAAACAAAAAAGTATAATTACAATATTTCACATCAAATTGATCGATAAAACATTTTTTTTTTTTCATTTACGTAATCTGATTAAAATGTTCGAAAAAAAAAATCAATGATATTGGCCCAATTTTGTACTTCTTGAAATTGAAAACGATAATTTATTCAGTTCTACAGCACACAGCTTTTAGGGACATATTAAGTTTTACATTTTAACATTTGCGAATATTCTTGCTTACATATTTTGCGAACAAGTGTCTAAAATTACCAAAAGCTTCAAATTAGTTACCAAGTTTCGTGTTAAAACTTACTAGCAATTTCAAACGAGTTAGCTTTTCCACGAGACCCTACCTTTCCTGATTCCAAAAGCTACGCAGTTTTGTAACAGCTTATTCATCATACAGCTTAAAATACACTTTAATGAAGATACATCACTAGCTCTAAAATCTCACGAATTTTTTTTCTTTTTTGCAAAGTTTGTAAAATTTGTAGTGTGTAAATATTTGATGAAATATTGAAAAACAATATTCGATTCTAAATATTTTATTTTAAAAAAAATTGAGTTCTTTTAAATTTTATTTTTTTTAATTTAATTAAATTTTGAAAAGTTTTATTTACAAAAAAAAAGTTACTAGAGTAGTAGCATAGTCTACAAGCAAATCACAGGATTATCTACCTCTCAAATGTACAAACAATGTTGAGGAACTAAACTTTCTAAAGTCCATTTAACGTTTCACGACAATCCTTCGTCAAAGCTTTAACCCCCTTGTATCTACAAGCTTTGAAACATCAATTAAGAGAAGAGTTACGGCTTAACCAAAATATACAATGCAATTACTTATATCTACGCTTATTCTTTACTCAAATCATACGAAGCATGACTTTAAATAATTATATTTGCTTGATACATGAAAAAATTTTAAATTTTAAATTGTAGAATAAAACTTTTTAATATTTATGCTTAGATGGCAATATTTTTTATTAGTTTTTTTTTTTATAAAATATATACTTAAGCATATTATTTCGAGCGTTTTGTTGAATTTTAATTAAATATAAATTAATCAATTCACGTAAAGCTATTTAATTAAGAGTTATCCCAAGCTCTTTGCCACTTTTGAAAATTTTAATTAAATTGAATGAAAATATTAAAGATATTAATTAAGAAATAACTAATAAAAAAAAATACAAATTTAGACCAAAAAATACAAATTTTTAAGGCACACGCATTTTCAAAATTAAAGTAAATATTTATATTGTAAATAAAAAACGAAATATAACTTTGAAGTCATTTTAAATTACTCAGCTTCAAAATTTGTCAAAAATTTGATAATGTCACATTTTTAAACTACTAGCTTTTAAATTTTAATCGAGATGAAAAAAAATGTTAATAATAACAAAAATATTTTAGCAGTTTTAGCATATTCAGAATTAAAAGAATAAAATCAAAAGAAACAATATTGTAGTCTGATGTTTTTCATAGACGTCGTCTTCAAAAACAATAAAATTGCTGTGAAAAGAGTCAGTAGTGGTGGCAAAACTACAAGTAAATCAATACGAACCTTCCCACTCGTGATGAGTACGACAAAAAAAAAAAAAGAAAAAAGAAAGAGCAAAAAGAGAACGACGATGCGCGAAAAAAAAAATGCTGATGAAGAAGAAAAGCTCCGGGCATTTACAAGCGGGAAAGATCGATGAGTAGAAAGAGAAAGAGAGAAAGAAAAAGAAGAGAGTGTGAGCAAAGGAAAATGTACGTGCATTGCTTGTAAAAGATTCTCATTTGATTTCAAAGAATCGCAATCGCATTATTAGTCTGGCTCTCTTTTCTGTCCCACTCTCTCAAGTTCTCTGTGTCTTTTTTTCTTTTTTTTGGAGATCAGCTCTGAACTTTAGAGAGAAAGAGAGAGAGAGACACTGATTGAAAACTGAAATGAATCGTTTCTTGAATTGACATGGCTCACTCTTGAATGGATTAATAATTTTTTATTAGCTGATGTCGAGATATAATTAGTCTGAAATTATTTGTTGAAGCTTCATTGATTTTAATTGAAACGTATTTATCTTATTGACATAATAAATTTGTTTGAACAGTTCTTTAAAACTAAAAATCGTTTTGTTGATTGATTTAAATTAGGTATAAAAGTATCAATTGAATTTTAATATTAATAACTTTAATCTTTTTAATTTGAAATGTAAATACAGCCAAGATATATTACGCGTGAAGTTGAAGTTTATGTACTCTACTGAAACATATATATCTATTTAAAAAATAAGTTGTCAATTAAAAATATAAATAAAATCAATATCCTCTATTCACGTAAATATTACCTAATCAAACATAACAAAAAAAATTTTAAGTATCGATAAATAACAAGTGTTGAAAATTTGGTATCATTTGCAAACATACCTTTCAGTTGGACAGAAATTTGTAAAGATATAAAATAATTCTCAGAATAGTTCTAAACATACAATTAAATGACTCTCACATTCATATTTGTGCGATTTAATTTCACGAATGAATAGTTTTAGTGTCATACATTAGACGCAATTAAACTTACCCATTTATATTAACATCAAAGAAGCAAAATATTTTAAATGAGCTAATAAAATTTGTTTTTCATCAACATAAATGAATTATGCACTCATTATTATTAAAAAAAAAATTTTATTTTTTTATAAATAAGGAAATTATAATTATAAAAAAAATATATTAAAATTAACAATATTCTTAAACCCCCTAATGCAAAGTGGATAAAAAAAAAATGTAGTGCTTAATGAATTTTCCTCGATTCGGATGTGGTTTATTCACCGGACATAATATAACGCCATAGTTTACTACTACTAAAGGTTTTTGCTGCTACTGCTGCTTCGCGCCAAGTCTCCGGAAGTTCGCACCCACAGGTTTTGTATTATGGAGGGCAATTAATCTCTGGACGCGTGCAATTTCGTTTTGAAACCAGTGTATTTATGTTGAACGTAAATGAGGCTATTTGTGTATATGTGTATGGGGGGTTAAATGAGTATTATTGTGCTCATCTGTTCAAAAGAGGGGAGGGGGGGGGTTCTTTTTTGTTCTTACACTATTGATTTTCAGATTCTGAATACCTACGCTAATAAAGGCTTTAGAATAAATAGTTTATTCAATATGGAATAATAATCCATTCAACAAACATATATTAAAAGCTCCCTTCTCTTTTTTAAACACATATTTTATATATATAAACATATACATCAAATTTTCAAAAAAACTTTTTCAACGTCACAATCATTCACACCCCCTCCAAACTTCTAAAAAGCAATGCATGTGTACAAATAAGAAGAAGAAGAGCACAAAGCACTCGAAGTATTCCTCAATAAGAGAAGCTTCTAAATCGTGAGTCGAACACGAGAAAGCCTTAGTCGTCGTCATTTCAAGAAATTCAGTGCAATTCTTCCATCTCTTTCTATAATGTGAAAAAATTCTACAGACGAAGAACCAAGAAGGAGAAAGAGAGAGCGGAAACACGCTCTTGAGATTTTTCACGTTTCACACCAAGTCGGACAGAAGGAACGCGTTTTATAATACGCGACAATAGTCCCCCTTCACAACAACCAACCGATCAATAACATATAGAAGAGAGAAAGAGAAACCACTACGAACCGGACATCTCTTCCACCTATACCTATACCTGTGTGGATAGAAAGTTCGATGTTTCTGTTATGTGTGTATAGTAAGGATGTGTGTATGTGTGTATGTGTTGGCTTTGGCTTTTACTGAAAATGCGAAAACAAGTGTATTGTCCTCAGGCGGAAACTTATTTTCTAGACGTTATTTTCTTCTTCTTTTTATTCTTCTTGAAGTTGAATTGTTGTTTAAAAAGGTGATTTAATCAAAGTTTTATACAGGATATTTAAATTTTAAAGTTTTTGTTTGATTGGTTTTGATATGAAAAATGATTGTTTTTTTATAAATGAAAAAAAAAAAATTGAGATAAAATTTTAAAAAAAAAAAAAAAAAAAATAAATAAATAAATGGTTGACATTGTATATTATGGGTTATATGTAAGGGATATTAGTCTTACTATTATCTGTTTATTTGTACTATGTGCAATAGAATTTATAGCTTGTGCTAGAATTGATGACTTGCAAGATTACAAATACCCACTACCACTAATTGCTATTTTGATTAGATAGCTTTATTTGAACCATAAAATATTTTATATAGATTTTTTTCAATCGTAAATTTTATTTGATTTTCATTTAATATCTACTATATGAATATTGATCATTCAAAACAAAATTCATAAATTTATAATTTAGTGTATTAAGTGACCTTTTAAAAAAAATTTATAAAAATTCATCAACAATCATTAAATTTGTTATTCTTAAATTTTTAAAAAACAACACAATTTTTTTTAAATAAAAAATAACACATCCTAATATTTTTAAGTCACATAATATCCCCAGCAATTTTAAATATGATAATTGTTGTCATATTTTTCTGTAGAGTTATACAGCACAAACATAAAGTCATTCTTCAACCCAGTAAAAGTTTCCAAAAGAAAAAAATTACGTGGAAAAACTTTTTTCCATCCAACTTTTTTTTTTGGAACTCAAAAATATTCGGGGTTAACGTAAGCATATAGTCAAAAAATCGCGTCCTAAAAAAAGAGAAAAAAAATAAGAAAAGTAAAGGAGCAAACCAGTAGTAGAAAAAGCTTATCGAAAGCGGATAAAAGAAGAAGAGAATCGACATAAAGGAAGAAAAAGGGGTTAGAAAGAAAAAGAAAGAATATACCAGCTGTTGTGACGATAGAAATTGTTTCAACGAAGATTAAGAGTTTACGAAGTAGTACTAATTTAAACTTGTCCATAGTCGTTGTTTATACTAGATTACTAAAACAGCATTATATAGTTCTCTCAAGTAACCGCTGTATACCAGAGAGAAAGAGAGAAAGAGAGAGGCTACAAATGAAATTTTCAACCAAGGGCTTAGGTAAATCATCAGCCAATCGACGTTCTAGTTTAAATATATATATGTATACAAGAGTATAGGAGGACTATGGGATTAGCAAGCTTGGACCACACACATACACACATACACACAGTATACCGAACACCTATGAAAATTTAAGTAGCCAGAGCGTTGCTACTGCTACTGTAATAGCAGCATGTGGCTATGGTAGGTGACCATAGAGAAAGGAAGGGGTGGCTTATTTAACGCCGTGGTGACACGCGCTTTCGGCTACCATGGCTAACTATATGCTCTAGGCGGATGAGTGGCAGTGGCGACGACAACAACGCTACTACTGCTGGTGGTGGTAGTAGTGGCAGTAGTGGTGGTCGTGGTGAAAATGGTACGGATGTATAATGGAATATTCAGTATGGATATGTATATATATATGTGTGTCTGGTGTATATGATTATACGTGACAGAAATTTATAATTAAGAGGATTCGTATATAGCTGCTGCTGCTAAGTTCATAAACGTTTCAATGATCGTCAATTTTTGTTGCACCTGATCTGCTGGGGTATTCCATTCCTTTACGAGTATTAAACTTTCATTGTTATTTGGTGTCGTCAAAAATCTAGTAGGTTAATGATAAGTATGTGTATGGTTGGTTTGTAACAATTGTAACTAGTTTGGTTTCAATTTGACTGTTTTAAAGTTTAAAGTTATAATTTGTACTCGTTCCGTAATTTTTTTTTTTCTTAGTAACTATCTAGTAGCTTTTCAATTGTTACATAAACAATTTGTAACATTCCTTTAAAAATAAATACTGAGTAAGTTGTAACATGAAAAAAATGTAGCTACAACTATATTGTACTACTACGTGTATGCAGTTTATAAAAAAGTTGCTTCATTATAAAATATTAATCTACGTACACGTTAGATTCTCTTATCAAGTTACTGTAATATAAAAACTTTTATAAATAGTATATTGTTAATTATAAAGCTTTTTTTGTACTGTAACACGATGTTAATATAATTTTCTACATGATTATATGTAGTTTAGATATTAAAATATATAATTATTTAATTTCGCAATTTAATGTGAAAATTATTAAATATTAAATTATTTCTCAATATAGTCAAATAAATAAAATCTGGAAACTGTATAAAAAAAAAAAAAAAAAAAGAAATATATACTGGTAATTCACTGAAAAAGTAGTCGTTCAGAGATTGTCATTGGAGAAATGAAAGATTACACGATAAGAAAGCTTTAGAAAAGCCAAGGACACGCAAGCTCTTAAGTACGCCTGGTTGAAGCAGGTTAAAAAAAAAGTAAAACCACATTCTCTAGCTCAACAGAATAGAATATATACCATATAGCACGCTAGCTAGAGCTTTCGAAGTACGGTAGCAGCGGCGACTTCGGGTACCTTTCGACGCTGTCATTAATAATCCGCATAGGATGCATTTTTCCCTCGAGAAGAATTTCTAGAGAGAAAGAAAGAAAGAACGAAAAAGGAACCTCGTAAAGATGATAAATGAAGACGAGAGAGCGGTAGTTTGGTCGGCGCCGAAAAAAATTCCCGTATGTCGTAGTCGTTGTAGAAAGCATGTCTGTGTGTGCTATATAAAACGAGAGGATGGTTGGGGAAGAAAAACTTTGTCGATTTTTACACTTTTCTGATACTTTACTATTCGTAACGCGTTTTTATCTTTTTGATCCTATACCTTATTTTGAACTGAAATGGGCATTATTTTACGTAGGACAAGTCTAAAGTTTAGGGAGAGAAAAAAAAATTACTGTGTTGAAAGGAATATGTAACTTTTGTAAAGTTTTATGTTTATTTGTTTATTATAGTTGAAGATTGAAAAAGAAATTTATAACTTTTATGTTAAGGTTAGTAGATGAATTTGAATTTTTAAAGATTTTTAAATTTAGTAAAAATGTTAATCTTATGAGAAATTTTTTTTTAAAAATATTAATAAATTAAACATTTTTACTTTCAATTATAAAATTGACAAGATTATACTGAAATAAAATCCATTATTTTTCTGACACGCAATACTGAAT